>JBBGZY010000639.1:600000-832500 GCA_037952925.1 Lithobates clamitans
GTACAGAGAGGTGGGGTGGGTGTAAAACCAAGGAATGGTGTTTGGAGGTGAGTTGGGGGCAGAGACAAGGGGTTAATCGGAAGGGGGAAGTTCCTGCACCTATTCTCCCTGCCTACATGGCTACATACACTATATTACCAAAACTATTGGGACGCCTGCCTTTACACGCACATGAACTTTAATGGCATCCCAGTCAATATTGAGTTGGCCCACCCTTTGCAGCTATAACAGCTTCAACTCTTCTGGGAAGGTTGTCCACAAAGTTTAGGAGTGTGTCTATAGGAATGTTTGACCATTCTTTCAGAAGCGCATTTTTGAACCAGGCACTGATGTTGTATGAGAAGGCCTGGCTCCGCTCTAATTCATCCCAGAGGTGATCTATCGGGTTAAGGTCAGGACTCTGTGCAGGCCAGTCAAGTTCCTCCACCCCAAACTCACTCATCCATGTCTTTATAGACCTTGCTTTGTGCACTGGTCCAAATCATTTGGTGGAGGGGGGATTATGGTGTGGGGTTGTTTTTCAGGGGTTGGGCTTGGTCCCTTAGTTCCAGTGAAGGGAACTCTTAAGGCATCAGCATACCAAGACATTTTGAACAATTTCATGCTCCCAACTTTGTGGGAACAGTTTGGGGATGGCCCCTTTATGTTCCAACATGACTGCGCACCAGTGCACAAAGCAAGGTCCATAAAGACATGCATGAGCGAGTTTGGGGTGGGGAAACTTGACTGGCCTGCACAGAGTGCTGCCCTCAACCCAATAGAACACCTTTGGAATGAATTAGACACACTCCTAAAACTTATGGATAGCCTTCCCAGAAGAGTTGAAGCTGTTATAGCTGCAAAGGGTGGACCAACTCAATATTGAACCCTACAGACTAAGACTGGGATGCCATTAAAGTTCATGTGTGTGTAAAGGCAGGCGTCACAATACTTTTGACAAGATAGTGTATCTGAAGACCAAGACACTTGGTCACATGATCTTTGCCAAAGAGGAGGACCAGCCAATCTGAATTCTGACTCTCTTTTAGCAGAGACCACATGACCAAATGCCTTAAGACATGTGGCCAGCATTCGAAGAACAATTTTCACAGCTTTACGTAACATCTGTTAACAGGGCTTGAAGGCAACCTTTTTTTTTTCCTTCGGTAGGTTATTTCATAATTTTTGTCATGATTAAATCGTTCCTCCTGTCAGTCAAAAACTCACAGCTGAGGTGGTGCAATACTGTCACTGTTAGAAAAATATATTTTTTCTTAAATTTTATATTCTATCTGCCAGCCTGAGATTTCTAAATGAGGAATTATCAGTATAGAAAACAATGGCGCAGGTTTGACAGGTAACCCCCTCAACACCAGAGGCCTGGATCAACTATTATACAATGACAAACGCTCACTCACAAAACAAAAGTCAACGTTATTTTAAGGATTCTTTCAAATCGGTTGCTCTGGGTTTCGGGAAGAGCGAAGTGACATGTTCCCCAGGGAGCAAACGTGTCCCCAAATAGGGCGTTAATTGGAGCCGTTAAACATGTATTTTTGGTGATGTTTGATGCAGAGCCTGATGGAGGTGAGGAGGTGCACAGCTGTTGTGTAGCCTGTTATCTATCACGTCTTCAGGATCCGAGAGGGAGAGAGGGCGGGACACCGCATCAAGAGGTGCCAGACCTCAGGATATCTTTAACAATAGGGAGGAGGCGACATGCAAAAAAATATGTTAGTACATAAAGGGCTGCAGCACTTAAAGCACAAGTTAGATTATATAAAAGATCTTTCAATAACTTTTGCAGATAAAAATATAAGGAGTCAAAGTACATTTCAAACCAACCACTAAAATCTCATATATGCTTTAAAGCCCAATTCCAAAATACTTTTTTTAAGTCACCCTGGAGGTTTAGGAAAAAAAGCAGATCTGGCTGCATTACTCACCTCCTCTCTAGTGCTGTAGCCCGCAGTACCTCTTCTCCACCACAAGATGTCCTCAATCTTATTGACTTGAAGTCCTTAGGAGGCATCATTATAGCGCCTTGCACTCACGCTGTGGAGAGCAGTACTGACTACATTTGACTGCTATCTACATCAGTGGTTCTTTACCTTTTTAAACCAGGACCCCGTAAGTTCTTCCAAAACCTTTCATGCACCAACAGTGAAGAATAAAGTTCATACTCACGCAAGAAAAGTATGAGAATGCAAAACATGTAGTGAAATGCAGGAAAGCTTTGGGTGGGGACTCCGCAGCTGATTTGGTGGCCCTGTAGGGGATGCGGCTTCTGGCTGGGGGCTGGGGAGCACTGTGGGAGGTTGAAGGCACCGTGGGACTAGGCGGGACACTGTTGGAGGTTAGGGGCACTATAGATGGCTGGAGGCTTTGCAATTTTCAAAATTTTGAAACAGGCAGGTTTTATTATGTAGCTCCCTTTTGTCCTAAACAGAGGTTACTGAGTCAAATTAGTTATTAGTTAGAAAGAGAAGTATTCTGGAGATGTTACGGAGATTGAGGCAGCAAGATTTGGACAGTGATTGGACGTGCGGCCGAAAGGAGAGTTCAGAGTCCAGAACTACACCTAGAACCTTGGCATACGGGGATGGGTTGATAGTTGCGCCATCGATCTTGACAGAGAAGTCAGGGCAAGAGGCACATGGGGGAGAAGAAATTATGAGCTCAGTTTTGGATCGATTGAGTTTGAGGAAGTGGTGTGACATCCAGGCTGATATGTCTGTTAGTAAATCAGTGATGCCTGAGGAGACTGATGATGTGAGCTGGGGGGTGGAGAGGTAGGTTTGGGTGTTGTCAGCATAGAAATGATATTAAAAGCCATGGGAGGCAATCAGCTGACCCATGGAGGAGGTGTAGATGGAGAATAAGAGAGGTCCAAGGACAGAACCTTGGGGGACCCCAACATAGAAAGGAATAGGAGAGAAGGAAGCAGAATTGTAAGTAACGCTAAAGGTTTGGTTGGATAAGTAATATGGTGGCAACATTAATCAACACCTCCTAATGTCCCCGCTGTGCCTACTCCTGCATTATTTTAGTTTTAGATGGAGTAGAAAGGAGTTAAAACAACTGTCAGGTTTCTATTAGGGAGATTCACCCCCTCTATTTGTTCTACACTATATTTCCAAAAGTATTGGGACACCTGCCTTTACACACACACACATGAACTTTAATGGCATCCCAGTCTTAGTCCGTAGGGTTCAATATTGAGTTGGCTCACCCTTTGCAGATATAACAGCTTCAACTCTTCTGAGAAGGCTGTCCACAAGGTTTAGAAGTGTGTCTATGGGAATGTTTGACCATTCTTCCAGAAGCGCATTTGTGAGGTCAGGCACTGATGTTGGACAAGAAGGCCTGGCTCGCAGTCTCCGCTCTAATTTATCCCAAAGGTGTTCTATCGAGTTGAGGTCAGAACTCTGTGCAGGCCAGTTAAGTTCCTCCACCCCAAACTCCCTTATCCATGTCTTTATGGACTTTTGGTGATATAGCGTATTTACTATTCACCAAGAGGGAAAATGCCAAGTTTTGAGTTGTCATCAAAACAGGAACAGAGGGGAAATCTTCCAATAGGGACATTAGTTCTTATGATTCTGGTGACAATCAGAGATTCCCTCTTGTTGGAGCAATTTCTCTCACTTCCCGTTTGGCTATGGAAAAGGAAACAGAACAAAGATGGCAAAAAAATGACAGGGGTTATAACCCTCTCCTACTCCATCCAAAATGAAAAAAAAAAATGTTTTGAGTT
Organism: Lithobates clamitans; assembly: GCA_037952925.1. Classification (NCBI taxonomy): domain Eukaryota; kingdom Metazoa; phylum Chordata; class Amphibia; order Anura; family Ranidae; genus Lithobates; species Lithobates clamitans. The sequence goes on from JBBGZY010000639.1 coordinate 603,737, forward strand.
CTTTTAGGTAAATGGGGAAGAATTTCCGACTTTAGCATGGTTGTATTTTTATGGGATAGCATTAATCACTCTCTCAGCATTTTCCCTCCTTTAACTGTCTTCAATGAGGTCACACCGAATAAATATTTAATTAATTATTGGTACTTTTCTATATTTGTGCAACTGTTAAAAGGGCAAATCTTATTCATCAAGTAATGATAATTAAATTAATGAATCTCGTATAAATTAGCTGCTAATTGCTACCTCCATGAAACAGTGAGAACAGTTCTGTAGACGTTATGGAGAATAAATTTAACAGGTGAAAATATACCAAGAAGAAAATAGCGGGATTGATGGGGGGGGGGGGTTATGATCACTGTGTGCTTTTTGAATGCCAAATAAAATAAATATAAATATAAAATCGAAAAATAAAATTTATTTGGCACATTTGTGAAGAATTGATTAGTCTACCATTCACGCAGATTCAAGCAGATCTGTCTTCTGTGCAGCAACTTTTACATTCATGCTGATGGAGTTTTGCACCTTAAAGCGGTAGGAAAGTCAGCTTTGTGATTTTTACCTATAATAAGGCTTAACTAAAGGTAAAAAGAATATCTCCTAAATGGGCACCGTTTAAGAGATATTCACACTGAATGCAGCTGGAGACATCACCGGCGCATGGACGCTGAAGGTCCGGCATACCACATTGGACCTTCAGAGCACCGCGCTAAAACCGAGTGATGTCATCTATGTTCTGGCCACTCACACAGTATGAGTCAGTGAACCCGGAAAGAAGATGGAAGCCCTGTCAACTGTGACAGCATGCCACTGAAGGGCTTTGTTCTACATAAAGTATTTCATAATGTGCTCATTATGCAATTGGCTTACAGGGGAATTTTTTATTTATTTTTTACTGCAGCGGTTTACAATTACTTTAAGGTTAAAAGGAACCTGATATATGATTTGACAGAGAAAGTGTTAAAGAGCTCATACACACACACACACGATTCTTTGGGAAATACCTGGATATGGAAAACAATGTGACCTTCCCCTGAGGATGTGGTACTTCGGCCTGAGTGACCAATCACAAGGCCTGAACACTGTCACATGAGGGAGGGGAGGAGTCCTGAGGAGCCCTGTGTAAGCTCTGACACTGGCTGATACAGAGCTTACACAGGGTTTAGACTCCCAGCTCTGGCAGGGAAGGTGAAATTCAGTGGGGGGGGGGTTGGGGTGGAGTTCAAGAGAATAAAGAACCCCCACCTAGAGCTCCACCTGGTGGCTGAAAATGAAAACGGCAAGTAATCATATACCATATTTTATATAGTATATATACTGTATATTTACATATATTTTAAAAAAATGTCATGTTAAATCTTGAATGAAATATATTATAAATTATAGCAAATGATAAGACTTTAATAATAAACAAGATCCGACCACTATACATTCACTATAAACTATATATTCACACCAGTGTATTTATATTAATTAATTATATCTTCTATACAATGAAATTAAACTCACAGTGAATCTAACCCCTCACCGCTCACCACAGAAAAACATATACCATATATACTCGAGTATAAGCCAACCCGAATAAAGGCCGAGGCACCTAATTTTACCACAAAAAACTGGGAAAACTTATTGACTCGAGTATAAGCCCAGGATGAGAAATGGGCAGCTGCTGTAAGTGGAAAAGAGGGTCAACAATGCCCATTTGCATGCCTCACTGTGCATATTTGCAGCCATAGGTCCCCCGAACTTCAAACTTGGTAGTTAAGGGTTCCTAGATGCCCCCTAGCTGCAGCCAAAATTTGGGGTCTCTGGACCCAAAGGGTCCCGAAATGACATTGCTGCAGATGGACACAGTTGACTGATTTTGGGGCCCCGTATCTTGGGGCCACTTGGTGCTAGGAATCCTAAATTTGGAGTGCAAACCCAGTGGAACTAGCACTACGACATATCCAAAGTTGGGGTTCTTAGCACCAAGTGGCCCCCGGGATATGGGGCCCCAAATTCAGTTTGGAAAATGTCATGCATTTTTCTGCAGAAGAGAATGACATTTTCTGAACCGACTTTGGGGCCCCAACTGGGTTTGCACACCAAATTTGGGGTTCTTAGCACCAAGTGGCCCCGAGATACCGGGCCCCAAAGTCAGTTCGGAATATGTCATTCTCTGCTGCAGAAAAGTGCTTGACTCGAGTATAAGCCGAGGGGGGCATTTTCAGCACAAAAAAATGTGCTAAAAAACTTGGCTTATACGCGAGTATATACGGCTATAGTATATATGTCTTTAAATACACTTTAAACATCCCCTACTCTATCCAAAACAAAACAGGAATGCTTTGCTGTTATATTTTAAAGCAATATTTTAAAAAATATTCTTCCTTGAATCTTGGTGTGCTTTGTGTATTTCTTCCTGATCGTTGCAGTAATCCAGTGTGACTTTTTGCCTTCCTGTAATAAAGACCAGTCTCTGCTGCTCTCTCTCCTTGTGCAGGGTGACTGGTCTTGTCTCCGCCCCCTCTTGTAGTTTTCTGCAGGCAGCCTGTAGTGGGTGGAGCCTTCTGAGCCCCTCCCACCACTCTGCTCTCTGTACAGGCTATGCACAGCACAGTGATGACGTCACTGTTAATTTTTATAAGCTAATAACTGGATTTGCAAAAGGATTTGGTGCACACAAAGTCAATTTTTACCCTTTGTAGCTATTAGGAAATATATTTAAATGTATATTCACTTAAAATGATAGTTTCTGGAGTTCAGCTTCAAGTGAAATCTGACTGGCTCTCATTGATTCCATCATCGTACATGTCATTGTTTTTTTCCAGGTCTTAATAAATAAGACTTTCATTTTAAAGAGGAACTGCAGTCTGCTCACACAATTTTTAATAAAAACATCTTTGCCATTCTAAAGCTTCCCTCCAACCACTTTGAATATTATTTTATATATACTGTGATTCTGTACTTGCCAAATATGCTGCAGAAATCTCCCTCCACTGAGTCTGGCTGCAACCATTTTAACTGTGGGCAGCAGAAGCTGCTGTCTGTTCACTTCCTGGATTTACACAGAGGCACACCTCCAGCTCTGCAGCTCCCATTGGCCCTCTTATGACTCATCCCCCCTACCTTCCTGGCAAAATCTCACGAGAGTGAGAGAAAGGGTTGTGCATGATGTCATAAGCCTAGGCTAATGACCAGACAAGACACAGGAAGTGGGCTGTAGAAGGTATTTACTGGCAGAGAAAAAATGTTTTACTTTCCAAGCTTAAAACAACAAGGGCAGAAGATTTAATAGATGGAAAGTTGAAAAAAATGACTGAAGTTCCACTTTAAGTTGTTGGTGGGAGGCAATGCTGTCCGTTCCAATTGTCCCAAAAAGGTGCCAAAATCCCAAACCTAATTTTGGAGAAAAAAAAGGATTCTTATAAGGATAAGATGCTCCATGGTATCCATGAGGTTAAGTGTCAAATATTCTTCAACTCCCCCAGTAAAAAAAAAAAGGGACAGATATCATGTCTCTCTGGCAGGGGAAGAGTTAAGGCGGCTCACCCCGGGCTGAGAGTGACCCATTTATTGGAGAGGAGTGTGTATACAACCCTGAGCTGAGCCAAGCCTGAAGAGTGTGAGCTCCCGAGATTAGGGCAAATCTCTCAGCCTCGTTACACAGCGAAGATGGATCTCGGCAAAGAGACGTACGCGCTGCCGGGAGAAAAGAGGGGGCTGCTGCTTTGACAAGTGACATGTTATAGATACAGGGATAATTACTCACACAAACACGATCGTCTGTCTACGCTTATACGCCATATACATTTATTTGCATTACTGAATGACACACGACTGAACAATGTACAGCTAAATAAGAACCCTCCCGGCATCTTACATGCACTGCCATGAACAAGTATTCATACCCCTTGAGATTTCCCACATTTTGTCATGTTACAACCAAAAATGTAAATGTATTTTATTGGGATTTTATGTGATAGACCAACACAAAGTGGCACATAATTGTGAAGTGGAAGGAAAATGATAAATGGTTTTCAAAATTTTTTACAAATAAATATGTGAAAAGTGTGACGTGTATTTGTATTCAGCCCTCCTGAGTCAATACTTTGTAAAACCACCTTTCACTGCAATTACAGCTGCAGGTCTTCTTGTGGATGTCTCTACCAGCTTTGCACATCTAGAAAGTGACATTTTGCCCATTCTTCTTTGGAAAATAGCTCAAGCTCTGTCACATTGGATGGAGAGCGTCAGTGAACTGCAATTTTCAAGTCTTGCCACAAATTTTCAATTGGATTTAGGTCTGGACTTTGACTGGGCCATTCTAACACATGAATATATTTTGATCTAAACCATTCTATTGTAGCTCTGGCTGTATGTTTAGGGTTGTTGTCCTGCTGGAAGGTGAACCTCCACCCCAGTCTAAAGTCTTTTGCAGACTCTAACAGGTTTTCTTCTAAGATTACCCTGTATTTGGCTCCATCCATCTTCCCATTAACTCTGACCAGCTTCCCTGTCCCTGCTGAAGAAAAGTATCCCAACAACATGGTGCTGCCACCACCATGTTTCACAGTGGGGATGGTGTGTTCAGGGTGATGTGCAGTGTTAGCTTTCCACCACACATAGCGTTTTGCTTTTAGGCCAAAAAGTTCAGTTTTGGTCTCATCTGACCAGAGCACCTTCTTCCGCATGTTTGCTGTGTCCCCCACATGGCTTCTTGCAAACAGGACTTCTTATGGCTTTCTTTCAACAATGGCTTTCTTCTTGCCACTCATCCATAAAGACCAGATTTGTGGAGTGCACGACTAATAGTTGTCCTGTGGACAGATTCTCCCACCTGAGCTGTGGATCTCTGCAGCTCCTCCAGAGTTACCATGGGCCTCTTGGCTGCTTCTCTGATTAATGCTCTCCTTGCCTGGTCTGTCAGTTTAGGTGGACGGCCATGTCATGGTAGGTGTGCAGTTGTGCCATACTCTTTCTATTTTTCGGATGATGGATTGAACAGTGCTCCGTGATATGTTCAAAGCTTGGGATATTCTTTCTAACCTAACCCTGCTTTAAACTTCTCCACAACTTTATCCCCGATCTGTCTGGTGTATTCCTTGGCCTTTATGATGTTGTTTGTTCACTAAGGTTCTCTAACAAACCTCCGAGGACTTCACAGAACATCTGTATTTATACTGAGAATAAATTACACACAGGTGTACTATATTTACTAATTAGGTGACTTCTGAAGGCAATTGGTTCCACTAAATTTTAGTTAGGGGTATCAGAGTAAACTGGGCTGAATATAAATGCACGCCACATTTTTCAGATATTTATTTGTAAAAAAAATTCAAAACCATTTATCATTTTCCTTCCACTTCACAATTATGTGCCACTTTGCGTTGGTCTATCACATAAAATCCCCAAAAATACATTTACTGTTTTGGTTGTAACATGAAAAAAATTGGAAATTTTTAAGGGGTTTGAATACTTTTTCAAGGCACATATAGCAAAGGGTTTCAATTAAAGGACCAGTCCATCCAGAACTGATATTTCAGTTTTTGTTGGATGCTGGAGGGTTAAACCACTTGACACATTCTTATATCTTTCAGGCCTCTTTTACATGGAACATTTAATTCAATAGGGCCATTCCGATCGTGTGTATGCCTCATCAGACTTTTTTTTTCAAAAATTCTGACGGAACTAGAAAGAGAACATGTTCTAAATATTTCCAACCGAACCAATACCTATCGGGAAAACCGCTCGTCTGTATGCTGTTCCGACGGACCAAAAACGACGCATTGTCTGAAGCAAGTACAAGACGGAAGCTATTGGCTACTGGCTATTGAACCTCCTTTTTCTAGTCCCGTCATACGTGTTGTACGTCACTGCGTTATGGACGGTTGGACTTTGGGTTGACCGTAGGGTGACCACATTTCCAAACTACCATTCAGGGACATCCCCCCCCCCCCCCGTACCCGCCCAAAAAAGATGGTTTTTAATACTTTTTTTTGCCAATTTTTTTTGGGAAAAATAGAAAACAGTGGTAACCAGTTTAGACAGGTGGTCTGCAATGTGCACCGGCTTTAACTTAGTCACTTAGACAGCAGCAGAACGAAGGGGGACACGGAGGAAGAATGGAGGGGGACAGCAGGATGGAGGAGGACAGCAACAGAATGAAGAAGGGAAATGGAGGAAGAACGGAGGGGGACAGCAGAATGGAGAGGGACAGCAGCAGAACTGAGGGGGCACGGAGGAAGAATGGAGGGGGACAGCAGGACGGAGGGGGACACAGAGGAAGAACGAAGGGGGACAGCAGGACGGAGGGGGACACGGAGGAAAACTGGAGGGGGACAGCAGAACAGAGGGGGACACGGAGGAAGAATGGAGGGGGAAAACAGCAGAACTGAGGGGGAGTGGGGGGGACAGCAGCAGATCTGAGGGTGAGTGGGGGGGGCAGCAGCAGTTCTGAGGGGGAGTGGGGGGGACAGCAGCAGATCTGAGGGGGTGGGGGACAGCAGCAGAACGGAGGGGGGTGGGGGACAGCAGCAGAACGGAGGGGGGTGGGGGACAGCAGCAGATCTGAGGGGGGTGGGAGACAGCAGCAGATCTGAGGGGGGTGGGGGACAGCAGCAGATCTGAGGGGAGTGGGGCACAGCAGCAGATCTGAGGGGGGTGGGGGACAGCAGCAGATCTGAGGGGAGTGGGGCACAGCAGCAGATCTGAGGGGGGTGGGGGACAGCAGCAGAACTGAGGGGGGTGGGGTGGATAGCAGCAGATTTGAGGGGGGTGGGGGACAACAGCAGAACGGAGGGGGAGTATGCATTGCTCAGTGCTCACTTTAACAAAAAAGTGTAAGTTACACTAACCTGGATGTTTGTCTGGCGGGAGGCAAACTCACGGACCTCGTGGGCTGGAGGGAGGGAGGACTCGGACGAGGCTCAGGAGAGAAGTTGAGACTGGAGGTAGTCGAAGACGGGCAGCTCGGAGTCGGGCTGCGCTGCTGGCAATGTGCTGCAGCTGGCGGCTGCTCTCTCTGTCTCTCGGAGGCGCGCTGCTCAGCCGTAGCCCGTAAGGTGCCCACTGCGCTGACTGCCCACGTGACGGACGGTGTCAGCTGACGTCACTGGTTGCTAGACGCAGGGTGGGCGGCCCTAGCCTAGCAACCAGTTAGGCAATAGGCATATGATGTGTGTCATGTGTTACTCACTTGTGTATAATGATTATAAGGGTGGCGGAGTCAGACTGGTGCCGGCGGTGTGGGTTTTTTTTCATTCCGGGACACTGTATTGTCCCGGAATGAAGGTGCCCGGGACACGGGACAAAAATCTGAAATAAGGGACAATCCCGGGCAATCCGGGACACGTGGGCACCCTAGTTGACCGTGTGTAGGCAAGACCGCTTGAGCGGAATTCTGTCGGAGTTCCGTCGGAGAAACCTTTGGAGTTTATTCCGACGGCAAAACCGGTCGTGTGTACAGGGCTAGTTAAGAGAACGTTTGGATTTTTTCTTGTTCAAATGATGGTTGAGAGAAAAAAATGGATGCCCCGGTGCTAATTCCAGTAAGATTTACTTTAACCCAATTAACCTTCGGGTTGTGCAGTAACTTAACACATTTTCTGAAATAACAGCCTGGCAGATCTCTAGAGTATTGGTGTTCTAACAATATATAGGATCACTGTGTACCCATCCGTACCGGAGTGCTGCTGTGTTTATATGAACTCGAGAGTAATGAGACAGACAATGCATACCAAGTATAGAACAAAGTATTCAAGCCATCCTACCACAAAGGAATATGTTATTGTTAAATAAGGAACTCCGTTATTTTTCGTATATCAACAAAAACAGAGATGTTCCTTTTGTGGGTGTATGTGTGTATTGAGTTCTTGGTTATGTCTGTTTCTCCTGTGTCATGTGGCTGATAAACCTGTGACCACGTATTCTGAGACTCTATTTTCTCTATGTAGTTTCTTCCTTGCTTAAGTCTGCACTGTGTCTGCTGCGGTAACACATCCTCACACCTCAGGGCCAAGACAAAGGGTGGGCAGGAGGGACAGTTGCCTCCAGGCGCAGCTGTAGGAGGGGCACTCCTCACCGCATGCATGCTCCAGCTCAGTAGCTGGCACTGTGCCTGCTGTAGTAATATTCTCGCTCCTCAGGACTAGTACAAGGGGTGGGCAGGAGGTGCAGCTGCCCAGGGCGCTTCAGATCAGTAGCTGGTAACCAGCTGGCCATGGCTTCATGTCTGCTCTGACAGCTACTGCTGTCACACTGTGCTCCAACATTCCCACTTTCCACCCCGTTCGCCCACAACTGATACGAAATACGCACTGTGCATGCTACCTTCTAGCTGCTGAAAAGCAAGCGATTGGCCACGTATGTGCAGTCAACACAAAGCAATCTCCTGCGCTCGGGTGCCCGGTCAACTAAGTGGCGCAGCCAACCCCCTTAGAAAAGTAAATGGAATGTCGCAGGTCTTGCTGTCCTCCTCAGAATAATGGGTATCCTTAGAACTGAAATATACAAAAAGAACAGGAGGGCGCACCGACCTTGTGCATTACCAAAGATAAAATTTATTCATAAAATATAACAAGAAATATACAAACAAATGAGCTTTAAAGCAAGGCTTATCAGTACTCTGGCAATTGCGAGCAGTATCTCTAGGCGCCTACAACCTGGACCTGGACCAGATATTTGGAGGAACCAGATGGCATCGCAAACGGCTTACGCGTTACGAAGGCGAACCCTCTTCCTCAGAGCCACAGCAAAAGCCATTGCAGTGGAGATGAGAAGCAATACTCTGGAAAGGCTGAGAAAAGAAGCACAAGGCGCCACTTTAAGTGTGGTAAGTAGGTTAAAAACAAGCATGTCAGAAACGAGGGAACAGCCGTCTGGGAGGGACTCCATCCATTCTTCAGGCCTGAGGAAGGAGCGCATGCTCCGCAAACACGTCGCCTGCCTACTGACACACCGTCCCACCAGAAGTGACGTCAACCCCCGGCATCCTGTGTGCTCGAGGTCCAGGAAATGTCGGCAACCACCGGCACAACCCGCTCTACCTCACCAGCGTTCTGCCTTGGATGGACTCCCTCCCAGACGGCTGTTCCCTCGTTTCTGACATGCTTGTTTTTAACCTACTCTTGTGAGTAAATATGCACCTTTTGCCTATTAAAATTGCATAACTTACCGCACTTAGAGTGGAGCCTTGTGCTTCTTTTCCCTGCAAACAGAGTGTGCCAGCTTGTATTTAAACTGGGCGCTCTGTATGTAGCTTTTGACAGGCTGCACAAGGAGCCCCATATCTCCGGAACCATAGAAGATAGGAGCCCCAAATTTTGACCAGTGGACTTCAGCTAGGACTTCAGTCTCTGTGACCCCAGGTCACCGAGCTATGACCCTAGAAGTCAAACGTTTAAAAAAAAAAATTATATATATGTTTATGGCAGGTGAGGCTCTGCCTCCCCTGACTGCATGTCCCTGTGCAGTACACACTCCATGCCAACAATGGGCAGCCGGAACAAGAGAGCTGGGAATGGGTGCAGGGCGGTACACCCATTCTATGGCACAAGTGGGGCTTAAAGTGGTAGTAAACTGCAGTTGCTGAAAAAAAAAATCGCATACTAGCACATTATGTGAGAGTTACCTTAAAAGAAAGCCCTCCAGCATCGCGCTGTCACCACAGAGAGGGCTGAAATCTTCTCCCGCTCTTCCTTCCGGGTTTGCGTCCTCCGGCTACATGAGTGGCCGGGGGTATGTTGACTCATGTAGCCGGAGGACGCAAACCCGTAAAGAACACTGGGAGAAGATGTCATCCCTCTCAGTGGTGACAGCGTGGTGCTTGAGGGCTTCTTTTACGGCATGGGGTCTAAAGGTACCGGCACTGTGTGAACTTCAGAGCGCATGCCTGGTAACGTCACCGGCTGCATGCACTCTGAATATCTCCAAAACAGTGCAAGTTTAGGAGATATTCAAAGTACCTGCAGGTAAGCCTTACTATAGGCTTACCTGCAGGTACAAGTGGTAGAACGGAGTTTACTACCACTTTAGGTCTGTATCCTTGCTTTGGGTTCTGGACTAACCTGTCCCGGTACTGCCATACCTCCACAGCAGTGCCTAAAACATGAAAACACTCCATGGGGTGGGTATTGGGGATAAAACAGTTATCAAATGAAGCCAACATGTTTAGGAGACCTGGGTTAGGGCTTGATCCAAAATGTCAACCTGGACACATTGCAAGTTGTCAACATGGTTTAACACTCAAGCTGTAACACTAATTGCTCCTCATCACAAGTCCAATCATATCCATGGGTTCAGCCCTGCTGCAAAGAGTGGGCCAACTCAATGTTGAACCCTACAGACTAATGCCCCGTACACACAGTCAGATTTTCCGAAAATGTGTGATAGGACCTTGTTGTCGGAAATTCCGACCGTGTGTAGGCTCCATCACACATTTTCCATCGGATTTTCCGACACAAAAAGTTTGAGTAGGCTATAAAATTTTCCAACAACAAAATCCATTGTCGGAATTTCCGATCGTGTGTACAAAAATCCGACGCACAAAGTGCCACGCATGCTCAGAATAAATAAAGAGATGGAAGCTATTGGCTACTGCCCAGTTTATAGTCCCGACGTACGTATTTTACGTCACCGCGTTCAGAACGATCGGATTTTCCGACAACTTTGTGTGACCGTGTGTATGCAAGACAAGTTTGAGCCAACATCCGTCGGAAAAAAATCCTAGGATTTTGTTGTCGGAATGTCTTATGCCCCGTGTGTACGGGGCATAAGACTGGGATGCCATTAAAGTTCATGTGCGTGTAAAGGCAGGCGCCCCAATACTTTTGGTAATATAGTGTATGAATGTGTGGAATTACAAAAAAGAGGAATTGCTTGTTTTAATGAAACCTCCATCCCTAAGTCTGTCCAGCCATCGGACCCTTCGTCTCTGCATGGTCTTTCTCTGCCCATGTCTCCCGTTTGACATATTCGCATTTTCTGTCTGAATAATTGAATTGTTGGCAGACAGCGTGCGAATGTACCAGTCTCAGTAAACCTCCCGGATTTGTTTGTGTTCTTATTTAAACTGAGCTACAATCCGCAGTAAATCTGTTTTTGTGAAGGAACTGCATACTGCAGCTCTGGAGATGAAAGATATTCCATATATTAGGCTGATACAAGGGATGGGGATGTTGGGGCGCAGCAAAAATGTGCTTGCCGAGGTGGAGTGTGACGGTGGAGGAAAACTAGCCAGCTGTCTGAACTACAATGGGGGAAAAAAAAAAGATGTAATTGGTTGCTAGCAAACACCATCACTGTCACATTTTTGGTATGGCCATACATTTACCAATACCAATCAACCAATATGGTAATCATTTGAATGTAAGGAGTTCACCTTATTTACAGTGCCTTGAAAAAGTCTTCACTCCCCTTGAAATTTTCCACATTTTGTAATATTACAACCAAAAACGTAAATGTATTTTAGTGGGATTTTATGTGATAGACCAACACAAAGTGGCATATAATTGTGAAGTGGAAGGAAAATGATAAATGGTTTTCAACATTTTTTACAAATAAATATGTGAAAAGTGTGGCGTGCATTTGTATTCAGCCCCCTTTACTTTGATACCCCTAACTAAAATCTAGTGGAACCAATTGCCTTCAGAAGTCACCTAATTGGTAAATAGAGTCCACCTGTGTGTAATTTCATCTCAGTATAAAAACAGCTGTTCTGTGAAGCCCTCGGAGGTTTGTTAGAGAACCTTAGTGAACAAAAAGCATCATGAAGGCCAAGGAACACACAAGACATGTCAAGGATAAAGTTGTGTAGAAGTTTAAAGCAGGGTTAGGTTAGAAAAAATATCCCAAGCTTTGAACATATCACGGAGCACTGTTCAATCCATCATCTGAAAGTATGGCACAACTGCAAACCTACCAAGACATGGCCGTCCACCTAAACTGACAGGCCGGGCAAAGAAAGCATTAATTAGAGAAGCAGCCAAGAGGCCCATGGTAATTCAGGAGGAGCTGCAGAGATCCACAGCTCAGGTGGGAGAATCTGTCCACCGGACAACTATTAGTCGTGCACTCCACAAATCTGGCCTTTATGGAAGAGTGGCAAGAAGAAAGCCATTGTTGAAAGAAAGCCATAAGAAGTCCTGTTTGTAGTTTGCGGACACAGTGGGGGACACAGCAAACATGTGAAAGGTGCTCTGGTCAGATGAGACCAAAATTTTACTTTTTGGCCTAAAAGCAAAACGCTATGTGTGGCAGAAAACTAACACTGCACATCACCCTGAACACACCATCCCCACCCTAAAACTTGGTGGTGGCAGCATCATGTTGTGAGGATGCTTTTCTTCAGCAGGGACAGGGAAGCTGCTCAGAGTTGATGGGAAGATGGATGGAGCCAAATACAGGACAATCTAAGAAGAAAGCCTGTTAGAGTCTGCAAAACACTTGAGACTGGGGCGGAGGTTCACCTTCAAGCAGGACAACGACCCTAAACATACAGCCAGAGCTACAATGAAATGGTTTAGATCAAAGCATATTCATGTGTTAGAATGGCCCAGTCAAAGTCCAGACCTAAATCCAATTGAGATTCGCTGACAAGACTTGAAAACTGCTGTTTACAGACGCTCTCCATCCAATCTGACAGAGCTTGAGCTGTTTTGCAAAGAAGAATGGGCAAAAATGTCACTCTCTAGATGTGCAAAGCTGGTAGAGACATCCCCTGAAAGACTTGCAGCTGTAATTAAGTGTAAAAAAAATGAGAACAATCAGACAATTATAAAAGGAGCAAGTAAATGCAAGCTGAACACTATAGGTAATCACAAAGCCTATATTAGATATGTAAAACAATGGTTAGTGCAGCGCAATCAATTAAGGAAAAAAGTCCATTCCACATAAGAATCAACTGTAAAACGTCCCAAAAAATGAAAGGCAAGATCCCTCGCGAAGAAAGGTGAGATAAAATCCTCAGCAGCTGTAATTGCAGCGAAAGGTGGTTCTACAAAATATTGACTCAAGAGGCGGAATACAAATGCACCCCACACTTTTCAGATATTTTTTTTTTTCAAAAATTGAAAACCAGTTATCATTTTCCTTCCACTTCACAATTATGTGCCACTTTGTGTTGGTCTATCACATAAAACCCCAATAAAATACATTTACGTTTTTGGTTGTAATATGACAAAATGTGAAAAATGTCAAGGGGTATGAATACTTTTTCAAGGCACTGTAAGGAGTCTACAATATGCATTATTTATATGGGCCCCATGGAACAGCTCCGTTTTGGTCCATAGCTTTTAGCTGCTTAAACCAAAACAAAAAAAATTGCATCCATGGCCTGATTTTGACCATGCTATACACTGTAAATGTGTGAACATTTACATGCATATAGTCTGCCGCTGCTGCCTAGTGAGTTCAGGGCTGAAGTGTAAAAATGAACAATGTGGAGGCAGCAGCATGTGCAGAATGACCCTGCCTTCAGTCATTATGAATGGACGGAATCATTCTGTGTCTGCGCACCACCACTACCTAGTAAGGCCCCTTTCACACGGGTGGATCCGTTTTAAGGGACTCCACTTGCTCAGCGGGAGATCACTCCTTTGATCCCTGCTGAGCAGGCTCCGCTCCCTGTGCAGAGACGGACCTGTCAGAGTCCCGTTCTCCTCTATTGGGAGATCGGATGAAAACAGACTGCCTGTCTGTTTTCACCCGATCCCATCCAATCCACCAGACGGATGGTAAATAGGACCACCATCCATCTGGATTTGGTGGACAGGATCAGATCGGACATTTGTGGTTGTCAGCAATAGGGGTGGGCGAACGAGCATAAGTTCGGGCCAAACTTTGGTTGTTCGGATGTTCTGCAGAACACCAAATATATGGGGTGTTTGGGGCAAATTTGAAAGCCGCCGGAACACCGTTAAAGTCTATGGGACATTAACATGAAAAATCAAAAGTGTTCATTTTAAAGACTTTTTATGACAAGTTATTGTCATAAAAAGTGTTTGGGGACCCGGGTCCTGCCCCAGGAGACATGTATCAATGCAAAAAAAAGTTTTAAAAACGGCCGTTTTTTCAGGAGCAGTGATTTTAATAATGCTTAAAGTGAAACAATAAAAGTAAAATATTCCTTTAAATTTCGTACCTGGGGTGTGTCTATAGTATGCCTGTAAAGTGGCGCATTTTTCCCGTGTTTAGAACAGTCCCTGCACAAAATGACATTTCTGAAGGAAAAAAAGTCCTTTAAAAGTACTCGCGGCTATAATGAATTGTCGCTCCCGGCAATACAGATAAAAGTCATTGAAAAAAACAGCATGGGATCCCCCCAGTCCATTACCAGGCCCTTTGGGTCTGGTATGAATATTAAGGGGAACCCTGAACCAAAATTAAAAAAAAATAAATTGCATAGGGGTCCCCCCAAATTCCATACCAGGCCCTTCAGGTCTGGTATGGATTTTAAGGGGAACCCCGCGCCAAAATAAAAAAAATGGCGTATGGGCCCCCCAAAAATCCATATCAGACCCTTATCCGAGCACGCCACCCGGCAGGCCACAGGAAAAGAGGGCGGACGAGAGAGCGCCCCCCAATCCTGAACACTACCAGGCCACATGCCCTCAACATGGGGAGGGTGCTTTGGGGTAGCCCCCCAAAGTACCTTGTCCCCGTGTTGATGGGGACAAGGGCCTCATCCCCACAAACCTTGCCTGGTGGTTGTGGGGGTCTGCGGGCGGGGGGCTTATCGGAATCTGGAAGCTCCCTTTAAAAAGGGGACCCCCAGATCCCGGCCTCCCCCCTGTGTGAAATGGTAACGGGTTTACGTTCCCGGGTGGCCCTGCCCCCCTCTGATGCCCCAGGAAAGCCATGGGGAAGTCCCTGTTCGTTCAAGGGGGGCGCGGTAACCTGGGAACGTCACCGTGTGGCCCCGCCCTCAGTCATATAAGAACTGTCGAAGCGAAGACGTGTTATACAGCGAGTGCCTCGTGGCTTTGTTTTTTTCTTTTTTGGTCCATCGGCGAGAGAAGATGAATGGACTTCGTGGGACATTTTTATTTTTTTATTAATTAATAAAGGACTTGTCCCAAGCTGTGTCTTGTCTTTTGTACCATTTTGACACTTTTTTTGTGAAATGGTAGGGGTACATTCGTACCCTGTTACCATTTCACACAGGGGGGGAGGCTGGGGGTCTGGGGGTCCCCTTGTTAAAAGGGGCTTTCAGATTCCAATAAGCCCCCCCGCCCGCAGACCCCCACAACCACCGGGCAAGGGTTGTGGGGATGAGGCCCTTGTGCCCATCAACATGGGGACAAGGTGCTTTGGGGGGCTACCCCAAAGCACCCTCCCCATGTTGAGGGCATGTGGCCTAGTACGGTTCAGGAGGGGGGGGGCGCTCGCTTGTCCCCACCTCTTTTCCTGTGGCCTGCCAGGTTGCATGCTCGGATAAGGGTCTGGTATGTATTTTTGGGGGGACCCCTACATCATTTTTTTTTAAATTTTGGCGAGGGGTTCCCCTTAATATTCATACCAGACCCAAAGGGCCGGTAATGGACTGGGGGGATCCCATGCCGTTTTTTTCAATGACTTTTATCTGTATTGCCGGGACCGACAATTCATTATAGCCGCGAGTACTTTTAAATGACTTTTTTTTCCTTTAGAAATGTAAGTTTGTGCAGGGACTGTTCTAAACACGGGAAAATGCGCCACTTTACAGGCATACTATAGACACCCCCCAGGTACAAAATTTAAATGAATATTTCACTTTTATTTTTTCACTTTAAGCATTATTAAAATCACTGCTCCCGAAAAAACAGCCATTTTTGAAACTTTTTTTTGCATTGATACATGTCTCCTGGGGCAGGACCCGGGTCCCCAAACACTTTTTATGACAATAACTTGCATATAAGCCTTTAAAATGAGCACTTTTGATTATTCATGTTCGTGTCCCATAGACTTTAACGGTGTACGTGTGTTCTGCCGAATTTATTGCCTGTTCGGTGTGTTCTGGTGCAAACCGAACCGGGGGGTGTTCGGCCCATCCCTAGTCAGCAGACATATGTCGTTCCATAGGGCTGAATGGATGGTCCTATCAGGTCCACCTGAAAAACAGACATGTGGACCTGATCCGACAGCCTGTGTGAAAGGGGCCTAAATGAGTAATTCAGAGTAAGATGTAAACATAAAAAAAGCGTAGGCAGCAGTGGTGGCACATGTGCAGAATGACCATGGCTTTCAGTCATTATCCGCTTCAGCCCCGGAAGGTTTTACCCCCCTCCTGACTGGAGCACTTTTTGCGATTCGGCACTGCGTCACTTTAACTGACAATTGCGCGGCCATGCAACGTTACACCAAAAACAAAATCGATGTCCTTTTTTCCCCACAAATAGAGATTTCTTTTGGTGGTATTTGATCACCTCTGCGTTTTTTATTTTTTGCGCGATAAACAAAAAAAGAGCAACAATTTTGAAAAAAAAACAATATTTTTACTTTTTGCTATAATAAATATCCCAAAAAATATCTAAAAAAACAAATTTCTTCCTCACTTTAGGCCGATATGTATTCTTCTACATATTTTTGGCAAAAAAAAAAATAGCAATAAGCGAATATAGATTGGTTTGCGCAAAAGTTATTTCGTTTACAAAATACTGGAAAGATTTATGGCATTTTTATTATTATTTTGTTTTATTATTAATGAAGGCGATCTGCGATTTTTATCATGACTGAGACATTATGGTGGACACTTTCGACACTATTTTGGGACCATTGTCATTTATACAGCGATCAGTGCTATAAAAATGCACTGATTACTGTGTAAATGACACTGGCAGGAAAGGGGTTAAACACTAGGGGGCGATCAAGGGGTTAAGTGTGTCCTAGGGAGTGATTCTAACTGTGGGGGGGAGGGGCTACCACTGACATGACAGCGATCACTGCTCCCGATGACAGGGATCGGCGATCTCTGTCATGACACAAGGCAGAATGGGGAAATGCCTTGTTTACATGGGCACTTCCCCATTCTGCCTCTCTGTGACATTATCGTGGGACACCGGTGGACATCGAGTCCGCGGGACCCGCAGGGATGGTCACGCTGTACGCGGCGATGCACGCGCCCCCAAGCCCTGCCAATTAAAGGGGAAGTACAGGTATGCCCATTTGCCCACCGCTGCCATTGTGCCGACGTATATCGGCTTGCAGCAGTCAGCAAGTGGTTAAGAATGGCTGATGGCGGAGATCATTTTGTGACTGCACGCCACCATTGCCTAGTAAATGAGTCATTCAGGGTGGAATGTAAACCATAACAATGTGTAGTCAGAGGCAGTAGCGCATGAGTAGAATGACCTTGGTCTTCAGTTATTATGAATGCCTATCGGGTGCAGTCATTATGCACCTTCGCCCCACCACTGCCTAGAAATGACTAATTCAGTAGGGGATGAAAGACAATTACCAAGTGTAGGTGGCATTAGCACATGTGCAGAATAACCTTGGCCTTCAGTTATTATATATGCGCCTGTGGACCATCGCTGCCTAATAAATGACTCATTCCGGCCCCATTCACACCTCAGCGTTTTGTAGCTTGAAGCTCGAAGCTCCAAAACGCTGGAGGAGAAAAAAATTAATTATTCTCTATGGAGATGGTTCACATCTCAACTCCAAGTCGCCTGAAGCCAAACGCTTGAAGCTCAAAAAAAGTTCTGGAGCTTTTTTTTGTAGCTCGAATCGGGCAGATTTCAGCGTTTTTGGCGTGTTTTTATTCCAATAGAAATAAATAGAATCGCTCCATTTGCACGTTTCTGTGCACATTTGCATATTTTGTCGCACGTTTTTCTGCTCAAATGAGGAATATGAAAAATAAAATAGTAATAATATATGAATAAATAAATGTAAAATAAATACACATCTAACTAAAAATAATCATAAATAAATAATAAATAAAATAAATTATTAATATGTAATAATACATAAATCAATCAATAAGTAATTAACCTCTAACCTCTAATCTAAGAAAATTAAATAAATTAATATATATATATATATATATATATATATATATATATATATATATATATATATATATATATATATTTAATAATAATAATAATAAAATAATAATAAACACCCAAACTCAAACAAAAAAAATAAATTACTGTTAATAATAATAATAATTTATTTATTTATTTTGTGTTAGGGTGTTTAGTTTTTAATGATTATTATTATTTAGTTTTTTTAAGTGTCAGGTGTTAAAGCAGAGTTCCAGTCACCTCTGAAAAAAATAAAAGTCAGCAGCTACAAAAACTGTAGCTGCGGACTTTTAAAAAACAGCCAGCAGTGAGCTCACCCAAGTCGGTCTGACATGCTGTCTTGGTTCCTCGGCGCCGGCATCTTCTTACTATGGGCACCCAGCTGTGACAGCTTGCGGCTTCATAGCCGGGTTCCCACTGCGTGAGTAGCGCTGGACATCATGAATCGTGGATGCAGTCTTCTGGGACCTGTCAGTGTCCCAGAAGACTGTGAGGAGGGGGAAAGGAGAACTTCTGTTTTCGACCGCTACGGAAGTGGGAGCGGTTACCTGTCAAAATCGGGTACCTGCTCCATAAAGGTGCCAATTCTTCGAGAGGAGCGGGGGGACAAGTCCTTAATGCAGAACTTCCCCTTTTGGGTGGAGCACCACTTTAATGTTAACGGTTAATTACTTATTTATTATTACTTAGTATTCATTTATTGCATGTATTTATTATTTATTGATGATTATTTTTATTTGTGTATTTATTTTACATGTATTTATGCATGCATTAGTAGTAGTAGTATTAGTAGTAGTAGTAGTAGTAGTAGTATTAATAACCTAACCCTGACAAAAACAAATAAATAACCCTAATGCCTAATCCTAACCCTAACCTAACCTTAACTCTAAAGCCTTATCCTAAAAAAAAAAAAAAAAAAAAAAAGAAGAATAATAATTAAAAAAAAATAAAATAAAAGCTAATGGAAAAGCTAAAAAAGCTGAAATACCTAACAACAAATGATAAAACAGATGATAGTTTTCTCTATTGGCTAAAAAAAAACTCATCAAAGCACAAAAATTATGTATAAAAATGCGCAAGTAGCACATATAAACATGGCAAAATTGCACATAAAAACCTGCAACAAAAACACCGGAAAAACACTCAAAAACGCTACACTCAAGTGTGAATGCAGCCTCAGGGTGAAATGTATACATTAAAAATGTGCTGGCAGCGGCATTAGCACATGTGCAGAATGACCTCAGTCTTCAGTTATTCTGATTGGATGATGGCTGAGACCATTTTGTGCCTGCGCACAACCGCTGCCTACTAAATGACTCATTCATGGGGAGACATAGACATCAACAATGTGTAGGCAGCGGCATTGCACTGGCGCAGAATGACTTTACATAGTATGCATCTCAACTCACAGAGGCATAACTATGTGTAATGCCGCGTACACATGACCGGACTTTACGGCATACTTGGTTCAATCCGATCGTGTGTAGGCTCTTTTTTTCCCAAAAGTCCGCCGGACCTAGAAATGAAACATGTTTCAAATCTTTCCGTCGTAAGTCCGCTGGACTCAGTTCCTGACGGAAAGCCCCTTCGTCTGTATGCTGGTCCGACAGACCAGATACGACGTAAGGGCAGGGTACTGCATGTCGCGCTCGCTGCAATAGGAAAAAACAATTTTCCTATTGCGGCGAGCACGGGGCATACCAGGCCCTTAGGTCTGGTATGAATTTTAAGGGGAACCCCCCTACGCCGAAAAATCGGCGTGGGGGTCCCCCCAAAATCCATACCAGACCCTTATCCGAGCACGCAGCGGGTCAGGAAAGGGGGTGGGGACGAGCGCCCCCCCCTGAACCATACCAGGCCGCATGCCCTCAACATGGGGGGTGGGTGCTTTGGGGGAGGGGGGCGCCCTGTGGCCCCCCCACCCCAAAGCACCTTGTCCCCATGTTGATGAGGACAAGGGCCTCTTCTTGACTACCCTGGCCATTGGTTTCCTTTAATAAGAGGGCCCCCAGATCCCGGCCACCCACCCTATGTGAATGAGTATGGGGTAAATGGTACCCCTACCCATTCACCTAGGGAAAAAGTGTCAATAAAAAAAACACACTGCACAGGTTTTTAAAGTAATTTTTTAGACAGCTCCGGGGGTCTTCTTCCAGCTTTGGGGGTCTTCTTCCGGCTTCGGGGGTCTCTCCGGTTCTTCTCCGCGCTCTCCGGGTCTTCTGCCTGGCTCCTCCGCTATCTTCTGCTCTTTTGCCACTCTTTCGCTAGCAGGGGCCCGGACTTCTGCCTTCTGCCTTCTTCTTTTCTTCTCTTCTTCCGATGTTAACACGACGCTCTCTCTGTCTGGAATGCTCTCTGAGCACTCCGATGTGACTTATATAGGCGGTGACCCCGCCCCCTTATGCCGTCACAGTCCCTGGGCATGCTGGGACTGTGACGGCATAAGGGGGCGGGGTTTACCGGATGATGTTGACCACGCCCCCCTAAAACGTCACAGTTCCAGCATGCCCAGAGACTGACGGCATAAGGGGGCAGGGTCACCGCCTATATAAGTCACATCGGAGCGCTCAGAGAGCATACGCTCACAGGTCACTTTTTTGAAGCATATTAGAGCTTTTGGCTCTAATCAGGTGCTTTCAAAACACCCCTCGCTGCTGTGGCAGCGGCGGCCATAGATAGATTTATGCAATACAGTTTGGCAGAAGAGAGGGGACGGCGCCGTGCGCCCTTAATGCATGGGCCGCTACTGGCACCATTTGACACAGCTTTGATACCTGAATGCAGCTCTTCATGGCAGGATCACCAGCTAAAATCTTGATTAAAGCTGCACATTAAAAAAAAAAAAAAAGACTTCTGAAATGACATTAACATTTAGTGATTTGGTTTACATCTACTCTAAGTGGGTGTTCTCCTTATACTCCAAATCAGTGCTGTTTATTTTTTCCCTTCCCGTATTTGCTGTTCTATGATTTTTCAGCCCCAAAGGACAGTTCAAACCTCCTGAAACAACGGTAGTTATGCAGCTTTTTTATCATTTCACATATGAAAAACAAGAGTGATAACACCGAGCTTCTTCATCTAGTGAATGTATAAAATATGTATTATGTATGTGACACCCAACACCCAACGACTCCCCATGCATTAAATATTATGTAAATGAGAGCTAGCTCCAGGATATGAGTCAGGTCTGCGGAGATCCTTGACACCTCACTAAACACCCTCTATTCCACATTCTGCAGAGCCAATGCCCCATAAACATCTCAAGTCTCCAAATCTCACATTCTTGACTTTGTACAAATCTTAAAGAGACCCTGTCACCCAGGGGCGTTGCTAGGGGGTGGCTATTGGGGCTATAGCCCCGAATATGGGGCCCATAGCCCCGAGTCTCTTTCCGCAGGCTCCCTGCCTAACCAGCGGGTTGCGGCTGGCGGGCTGGCTGCATGAGAAAGGCGGAGGAGAGGAAGGAGGCAAGCTCTTCACAGCCGGGTCTCCTCAATTTGGGAGCGAGGTGAGGCGAGCAGCAGAGAGCTGACATAATCTCTCACTGTCCGCCACAAATCGGCGCTCTCCTGCCCTCACAGCACGATCATCGTGGAGCTCCAGTTTGCAGCCAGACCCCCTTGCTTGACAACCCAGATGTCACTTGCCAACTGATGTGGATTGTCACTTGCCATGCCAGCCAGTGCCACCAAATGTGCATTGACGCTGCATTGGTGGCAGGCTGACAGCACTGGTCCATTTAGTGAGAGCAGGAGAGCGGTGATGCGGGCGGGCAGTGAGAGATGATGTCATCACGCTGCTCCCCCCCGCACCTCCGACATTGAAGCAAGGGGATCAGGCTGCAAAGTGGAGCTCCACGATGGCTGGTGACGTGGCAAGTGACAATCTGCAAATGGTGGCAAGAGATGTGGCAAGTGACAATCTGCAAATGGAGGCAGGAGACGTGGCAGGTGACAATCTGCAAATGGAGGCAGGAGACGTGGCAAGTGACAATCCATCTCTGGTGGCAGGCGACATGGCAAGTGACAATCCACATCTAGTGGCAGGTGACGGTGGCAAGTAAGACACTGCATCTGGTGGCAGGAGATGTGGCAAGTGACACGCCCAGGGCTCCCACTGATTCTGCAGTATGGTGAGTTGAACCACTTCATTATATATTAGAATGTAACAATAGAAATAATGCACTTCAATCACCCTGACACAATATCAACCATTATGCCATGATGATTGAAGCGCCAACACCAGCCATCGCCCATGGAAAATTGCTTACCACTGGTGTCTGTCCCCCCCCCCCCCGCGGGCATGCAAAAAGGTTGGTGACCGCTGCAATGGGCTCTAGCCCCAGATCTTTTGCAGACCTAGCAACTCCCCTGCTGTCACCAATTCTGGGTAAAGAGATGGTGTTTGTATAACGCCCACCACTGACCACTTTATTCTCACCTCTCCAGCTTGTCCTTCTTCCACCTTTGTGGCAATAAAGCCCGCTCATCCATGTCTTTATGGACCTGGCTTTATGCACTGGTCCAGGTCATTTGCTGGAGGTGGGATTATGGTGTGGGGTTGTTTTTCAGGGGTTGGGCTTGGCCCCTTAGTTCCAGTGAAAGGAACTCTTAAGATGTCAGCATACCAAGACATTTTGGACAATTTCATGCTCCCAACTTTGTGAGAACAGTTTGGGGATGGCCCCTTCCTGTTCCAACATGACACCAGTGCACAAACCAAGGTCCATAAAGACATGAATGAGAACGTTTGGGTGGAGGAACTTGACTGGCCTGCATCTAAGCCCCATAGAACACCTTTGCGATGAATTAGAGCAGAGACTGTGAGCCAGGCCTTCTCATCCAACATCACTGCCCGACCTCACAAATGCGCTTCTGGAAGAATGGTCAAACATTCCCATAGACACACTCCTAAACCTTGTGGACAGCCTTCCCAGAAGAGTTGAAGGTGTTATAGCTGCAAACGGTGGGCCAACTCAGTATTGAACCCTACGGACTAAGACTGGCATGCCATTAAAGTTCATGTGCGTGTAAAGGCAGGCGACGGAGGCTCTTTACCACATGATCAGCCGTGTCCAATGATCACGATGTAAACAGGAAGAGCCGTTGATTGGCTTTCCCTCACTCGTGTCTGACAGACACGTGTAGAGGAGAGCCGATCGGCTGCTCTCCTGACAAGGGGGTCTGTGCTGATTGTTTATCAGCGCAGCCCCCCCTCAGATGCCCGCCTAGGACCACCAGCATGCCACCAGGACCACTAGGGATGCCACCACACTGGACCACCAGGTATACCGCCCTAGGCGACCAGGGAAATGCCAATCAGTGCCCATCCCCAATGCCTGCCAGTGCCATCAGTGATGCCTAACAATGCCATCTATCAATGCCACGTATCAGTTCCGCCTATCAGTGTCACCCATAAGTACCCATCAGTGCAGCCTTTCAGTGCCCATCAGTGTCACCTATCAGTGCCCATCAGTCAGTGCCGCCTATCAATGCCCATCAATGCTGCATATCAGTGCCGCCTATCAGTGCCCATCTTCAGTACCCGTCAGTGCCACCTCATTGGTGCCACCTCATCTGTGCTGCCTTATCAGTGCCTGTCAGTATCGCCTTATCAGTGCCCAGCAGTGAAGAAGAAAACTTATTTACAAAAAACAGAAACAAAAGAAAACCTTTTTTTTTTTTTTTAAATCTTAGGTCTCTTTTTATTTGTTTATTTGTGGGAACAAAATGATAAAAATTCTGTTTGGGTACAGTGTAGCATGACCGCGCAATTGTCATTTAAACAGCGACAGCGCTGAAAGCTGAAAATTGGCTTGGGCAGGAAGGGGGTGTAAGTGCCCGGTATTGAAGTAGTTAATTGCAATGTGCCTATGCACACAGGCGTGTAAACAAGCTCCGTGTAAAAAAAAAAAAAATTGTAAGGCCTCTTGCACACAATACTCCTGTTTGAGCACCTACTTTTTCAGACGTTTGTTATTTTAATGTATTTGCGGGTGTTTTCGCGCAAACGTATTCTGCCATTCCTTTTCTGCAAATTGTAAATAATAGCCATTAGCGCACAATTGTGTGCAATCGCGCGCACAGGATTAATTTACTGATCAAAAATGCAGATTTTTCTTTCTTTTTTTTTTCTTTAACTGAAGAATACATGGCGCTTGTTTAAAAAAATAAGTTGTACTGAGATTTTTCAAGCTGTAGTGTGCAAGAGGCCAAAAATCAGCATTTTCGGTCAGTAATTTACGCCTCATGCGTGCAAATGCACACCGATTTGTCCATTGACATTGTCAATCCGAGAGCAAGCTTCCACGCATGTGTAAAAAAATGCGCGAAAATACATAAAAAAAATAAATAAAAAAAAGTAGATGCTCAAACACAGGAATATCATGTGCAATAGGCCTTAAGCCTCGTACACAGAGTACGATCGTTGGCAGGGGATTGTCTGTTGACACACTATTGTCCTAAAATCTTACCATTAGTACGTTCCTTTCGACAACTGTTGTCCAACAAAATGGATGGCCTAGTACATTTTCGGCGGACAACGGTTTGGCGTCAGATTTTCGTATGGTCAGTACACAAATCCGTCACACAAAAGTCGAAAGTACAAACACACATGCTCAGAATCAATGCTCACCAAACACGAAATTAGCAGAAGGGGCCAAAGGGTGGCGCTAAAGAGCTGAAATTCCTCGTAGTACATCACTACATTGGTGTTTGTGGCACCACAATTGTGTGCCGTTATTATGCAAGACAAGATCCTGGCACACGCCCTTTTGACAAAAATCAGACGCTCGGTTGTCCAACAATCGTATCGTGTGTACAAGGCTTTAGGCCTTGGCTTAAAAATGCTCAGTACAGCTTATTTTTTTTACTGAGCTAAAATACAGCCCATTCATTGTAATGTGTCTATGCACACAGGCGCTTAAACAAGCGGCGTGTATTGTTCAGTAAAAAAAAAAAAAAAGATAGAATAATCTTAATTTTTTGGTAAATTACTCCTATATGCAGGCAAATGCGCGTAAGTGCGCACAAATGTGCTTTAACAGGCATTATTTACAATCTGCAGAAAAGGAAAGTAAGAATATGTTTGCGCAAAAATACACACAATTGCACGAAAATATGCGCAAATACATAAAAAAAAAAAAAAAAAGTCTGGAAAAAGTACATGCTCAAACAGGACTATCGTGTGCAAGAGGCCTGCTTCTATAAGCGTTTTTACAACAAAACATTCGAAAAATCAAACAGACATCGGCGTTCAGGAGTGTTTAGTGTTTTTTTTTTTTTTTTTTTTCTGCCAGAAAAATGCTCTCAAAAACGCACACCAAAGGGGTTTTTGTTTTCCTCTAAACGCTGAGCTTAAAAAACGCCTCTAGACTACTTAATGTGCATAGACACATAAGGCCCGTACACACGATCGGCCTTTCCGATGGGAAACGTTTGACGACAGGCTGTTGGCGGAAAATCTGACCGTGTGTACGCTCCATCGGACAATTGTTGTCGGACTTTCCGGCAACAAATGTTGGCTAGCATGTCTTCAAATTTTATGCCAACAAATGTCTGTTGTCGGATTTTCCGAGCGTGTGTACACAAGTCCGTCGGACAAAAGTCCAAAGTACAAACACGCATGCTCGGAATCAAGGACAAGCTGGAAGCGGTCGGTCTTGTAAACTGGCGTTCGTAAAGCCCCATACACACTATCAGTTTTTCTGCTGACTTAGTCCTTCAGATTTACCAAAACCATGTAGTGCAAGGGCCTGCCTGATTGCATACACATTGAAACTCCTAAGGTTTGACCTCATATTATATGGTTTTGGTAAATCTGAAGGACTAACTCAGCAGAAAAACTGATAGTGTGTATGGGGCTTAATGGAGAATTAACATTCATGACGTGGCAAATTATGAAATGTCGAAATGCAGCGCACAATTCTCTTCTTCTTTAATGGGATAATAATGAAGCTGCTTTGCTGGTGATACTGATGGAGTTATTGCAAACTAATTTTCAAAGGCTTTTTTTCTCTAGTGATATCAAGAATAATATTATTATGCTTTTTTTTCTATTTGTTCAAGTTACCACAACACCATTATCCCGTAGTTTTTACGATCAAAGATACATCTATGTTGGTGTCCCTTGTCAATTTTACATTGTATTTTATAAAATGTAACTGTCTACTCCCAAACTGTCATTTGAAGTAAAACACATAGCCAAGTATTGTTCTCCACAATTTTTTTATTGTGCATTAAAAAAAGAAAACAAATAAAATTAGACATGCTATCCGTCAATAGAACTTAACCAAAAAGTGCATTCTGTGCATCCAAAAATATAGGAAATATACCAAATTAAATCATTATTATTCAACAAAAAATAATGTCAAAGCAATAACTCCAAGGCCAATAATAAATAACACGTTATCTCCTCCGATTCCGCAACATGTCTGGTTGACGAACGGCCAAGAAACGAACTGAAAAGCACAAAATGAAAAGCGCAAACTGAAAAGCGCTAAATGAAAAAAGCAAAAAGAAAAGCGCGAATCAACACTCACCAAACTTCCCTAACACAAAATTAGCAGAAGGAGCCCAAAGGGTGGCGCTAAAGAGCTGAAAAACCACGTAGTACGTCACTACGTTCGTATTTGTTGGCCAACATTTGTGTGACCGTGTGTATGCAAGACAAGTTTGAGACAACGCCCTTCGGACAAAATTCCATGGTTTTGTTGTCGGAAAGTCCGATTGCGTATACGAGGCTTCTAGAGCCATAAAAATGAAAAATAAAAAACACCCGTGGGAGCAGCGTTTTTTTTACACCAGTGTGCATGGACTCTTAAAAATAAATAATTACAGTGGCTTTTGCAGTTCTTCTCATATTAGAATATAGTAATCAGGATATTGATTACATTTACAGATTTTATTTCCTTTCCGTGAAGTTTCCCTTTATGAAAAAACTTTTCGGTATGAATATAATCACTGCCATTGGCCAGACATTCTTTTCATTAGCCTTCCTTCCACCGCGCTGATGAAATGTTATATCTGTTTGAAGTAGGATAGAGAACATCTGTCCTGTTGGTGCCAGGCTATTAATTAGGGTTCATTATTGCACATGGAAAATATAAAGCTGATGGTCCAGATGCACTGAAAGTAATTATCCGATCACCTGAAACGATCGAAGGTGTAGACACACCGCGTTTTATTACACGTGCATACCATTTATTTTTTATAGGAAATGCAAACTGCTACTTTATTAATTTTCTTTATATATTTACTATGATCAATCTAAAATGCAACACCTTAAACTCTAATCGAGTATATATGAAATATTGCATATACATATTTTCTATTTACCACTTTCGGCCAGCAGTTGGCGACGTCTGAGTAAAAGCACTGACTTTTCAGAGGTTCGGATAACACTGAAATAAGCGCTGCGCAAACTGTCAGCGCTATATAAATTCTGTATAATAATAATAATAATAATAAAAAATTGAATTTGAAGAGCAGGAAGATCAGATTACACAAACTTTAGAGTTAGGCTGGAGGTTAATCAGTAGCTGCCTATACTTACCTGGCTATCGCTCTCCCACCACTCTGACATTTGTACTTCTATTATGCTCCGTTCACACCTGGGCATTTGAAACGCTGGGCAGAATCAATTTAAAAAACGCTCTGCTAAAATGATGAAATCGCACAATGCGAATTTCAGATCCCATTCATTTTAATGTCACCTAAAAATGCGGCACGGGGTTCTGCTGCGATTGCCACGCAATAAATCACGCCACGGTTGTGGCAAACTGCATCGGGGGAAGCTTGTCGCCCTCAAAAAGGGCCAGGAGCTTCTTTTGGGCGCCAAGCTTTGCCACGATCGCAGCGCGACAATTGGAATAGAATCGCAGAGCGTTTTTAGGTGCCATTAAAATGAACGCCATTTGAAATTCACATTGTGCGATTTGTCATTTTCGCAGAGCATTTTGAAATCGAGGGGCAGAATCGCGCCGGTTCTGCCCGCGATTCGAAACGCCTAGGTGTGAACAGAGCCTTAGGTCTCTTTCAGACAGGCAGCAGTACTTACTGATAGATCGCTTTTCAGAGGGCAGAGGTGGAGCAGCAGGCATTCAGGAAGAGCTACTGCTGATGCTTTTTTTTTATTTTACTTATTTTTGTTTTCAATTGCACTTTGGCAGCTTATTGAAAATGGACAAGCGACTTTATACAGTGCCCCTATATGTGTGTGTGTTACTGCAACAGACTGGTGTAATCCGGCCCTCAGTAGTTTGTGTCTCCCTTCTAAAATATGAAGAGATCTCACAGTTGGGATCCATGTTTATTATCTATTAGCCCTGGTTCACATTGATGCAATTTGGCATGCGATTTGCCATATCAAATCGCATGCCAAATCGGCGGCTATTGTCCGCAATGGAACCGTCCGACTCAGTACGTCGCCGAGTTTGTGGCACCGCACCGATTCCCAAAAGTCGTTTCTGTACTACTTTTGGGCGATTTCAGGTGCGATTTCAATAGACATCTAGGCAGGAAACCGCACAGATGTCTCTGAAATGGTCAGACTGACATGCGGGAATGAAATTGTGCGAGTTCAGCTAAACTCGAACGTTTTCAATACCGCAGCAGTGTGAACCTAAGCTTTTAGAGAGTCCATCATGTGAGTGTGATGCCATCATCTGGCTTTGGAATTACTTTAACAGGGGTACAGATTTTGGTGGAAAGATCTCACCATAAGAAAAGAGCTAGTAGAAGCCAGCCTATGTTATATTTTATATTGAATACATTCCTCAGTAGCCACAAATGATATAAATCCACTTTGTGAGCACCAAATATCTTTGCAAATCCAGACATTATCTTGTAAAAGTAGCAGTGACATCATCCCTATGCTGTACATAGCCTGTGCAGAGAGCAGAGCTGTGGGAGGGACCCAGCAGGCTCCACCCACTACAGGCTGCCTGTAGAAAACTATAAGAGGGGGCGGAGACCAGACCAGTCACCCTGCACAAGGAGAGAGAGCAGCAGGAATCGGTCTTTATTACTGGAAGGTAAAGTTTCACACTAGAAGAAATACACAAAGCACACCAAGATTTAAGTAAGAATACACACTGCAAATGTATTTAGACAATATTTTCTTATTTTGGAGTTCGGCTTTATTGGCATAGTTTGCTATTTAACTCTACACAAGGTTTAACAAATAAAATGAAAGTATGGCAGAGAAGGAAACCGCTAATTACCAACTGAAATGTGCCATTATCACAGGTATACACATACTATATGTGAAAAGTATTGTCTAAATAGCCCACAGGGGAAGCTGTGTGTGCCAGGCTGGTGAATTGTGGCTCACTGCTGCCACCTGCTGGCACACAAAGGTTTTCATTTTCTCATTGAGAATAAAGTAGAGGTAATCCTCTTTTCTTCTGTAATCACAAAGCTTCTTACTGCAGTGAAGGTTCCACCACATTACTTTACAAGGAACAAAAGGAGAAAAAAGAAACCATCAGAAAAAGTGCTGTGAGCACCAAAAAAAGAAATGTTTGTCCTGGAAAAAGGTTAGAATTTTTATAAGGGGGAGGGGGGTATAGATCTCACAAAAGTGAGTACACTCCTCACATTTTTGTAAATATGTTATTATATCTTTTTATGTAACAACACTGAAGAAATGACATTTTGCTACAATGTAAAGTAGTGAGTGTACAGCTTGTATAACAGTGTAAATTTGCTGTCCCCTCAAAATAACTCAACACACAGCCATTAATGTCTAAACCGCTGGCAACAAAAGTGAGTACACCCCTAAGTGAAAATGTCAAAATTGGCCCCAAAGTGTCAATATTTTGTTTGGCCACCATTACTTTCCAGCACTGCCTTAACCCCCTTGGGCACGGAGTTCACAAGAGCATCACAGGTTGCCACTGAAGTCCTCTTCTACTCCTCCATGGAGACATCAAGGAGCTGGTGGGTGTTAGAGACCTTGCACTCCTCCACTTTTCGTTTGAGGATGTACCACAGATGCTCAATATGGTTTAGGTCTGGAGACATGCTTGGCCAGTCCATCTTTACCCTCAGCTTCTTTAGCAAGGCAGTGGTCATCTTGGAGGTGAGTTTGGGGTCATTATAAATTTGGAATACTGCCCTGCAGCCCAGTCTCCAAAGGGAGGGGATCATGCTCTTCTTCAGTATGTCACAGTACATGTTGGCATTCATGGTCCCGTCAATGAACTGTAGCTCCCCAGTTCCGAAAGTACTCATGTAGCCCCAGACCATGACACTCCCACCACCATGCTTGACTGTAGGCAAGACACACTTGTCTTTGTACTCCTCACCTGGTTGCCACCACAATGCTTGACACCATTGAACCAAATAAGTTTATCTTGGTCTCATTAGACCACATGACATGGTTCCAGTAATCCATGTCCTTAGTCTGCTTGTCTTCAGCAAACTGTTTGCAGGCTTTCTTGTGCATCATCTTTAGAAGAGGCTTCCTTCTGGGACGACAGCCATGCAGACCATGTGATGCAGTGTGCGGTGTATGGTTTGAGCACTGACAGGCTGATCCCCCCCAGCCCTTCAACCTCTGCCGCAATGCCGGCAGGACTCATGCATCTATTTCCCAAAGACAACCTCTGGATATGACGCTGAGCACGTGCACTCAACTTCCTTGGTCGACCATGACGAGGCCTGTTCTGAGTGGAACCTGTCCTGTTAAACCGCTGTATGGTCTTGGCCACCATGCTGCAGCTCTGTTTCAGGGTCTTGGCAATCCTCTTATAGCCTAGGCCAGTGATGGCGAACCTTAGCACTCCAGATGTTTTGGAACTACATTTCCCATGATGCTCTACTACACTGCAGAGTGCATAAGCATCATGGAAAATGTAGTTCCAAAACATCTGGGGTGCCAAGGTTCACCATCACTGGCCTAGGCCATCTTTATGTAGAGCAACAATTCTTTTTTTCAGATCCTCAGGGAGTTCCTTGCCATAAGGTGCCATGTTGAACTTCCAGTGACCAGTATTAGAGAGTGAGAACAATAACACCAAATTTAACACACCTGCTCCCCATTCACACCTGAGGCCTTGTAACATTAACGAGTCACATGACACTGGGGAGGGAAAATGGCTAAATGGGTCAAATTTGGACATTTTCACTTAGGGGTGTACTCACTTTTATTGCCAGCAGTTTAGACAATAATGGCTGTGTGTTGAGTTATTTTGAGGGGACAGCAAATTTACTTGCTTTTGTGAGATACTGTAATTTGTCAGCTATGCTACAATTAATGTAAATGTAATCTTTAACAATAGACATCTCTTATCTGCCTCCAATTAGATCTGTTAAAATATCATTAAAGTGTTTTTTTTTTTTTCCAATAGGTACTGGTTGATAATGCCAGAAATCCAATGCTGTCCAATACACTGCATGTCTTATTAGTTAATCAGTTCCCCACTGTAAGCTACAGTACACCCCCTCCCCATTTTATGGAGATGAGGACAGTCTCCACTAGGATGAACACGCACAACTGTCTTTGTCATAGCATTAACAGCACCCTTCCCCTGGAAGCACCTAAACTCAATAATGTGGAGGGGGTGTCACCATATCTTTGGCCATATGTGTATATTAGAAGGATGTCACGTGTTTTGATAAGATAGTACAATCATATGACATCATCACAGAATTATATCCAAAAAGAAGCTAAAACCTGACCATGATTCTGTGATGATGTCATATGATTGTACTATCTTATCAAAACACGTGACATCCTAGTTTGGTCTTATGAGCCCTCTGCAAGTCCCATAGGGGGGTTATTTGCAAAACCTGGTGCTATGCATAGAAACCAATCAGCTTCCAAGTTTTATTGTCAAAGTTTAACCGCTGGCCGACCGTATACTGTACATATACGGCGGCAAGGCCTCCTGCGCAGGATTGTGTACCTAGTAGGTGATCCTGCACTTCCAGGTATGGGACGCGCATGCGTGCCGCCAGAGACCCGCTTCTGCTGTGATTAGACACAGCAGGTGCTGATCTGTGGGCAGGGATGGACTGGCCATTGGGACTACTGGGAGTTTCCCGGTGGGCCGATGGCTCAGTAGGCCGGTTTCAGCGGCCGCCTATGGCATTGAAGGTCCGCGGCGATCTACCCGTCAGTTGCCGACAGCTGGCGCCTGACGGGTAGATTGAGCTTTAGCCAGCATGCAGAGTAGCGCAGGAATCCTCTGTGATAAGTTCTCTCTCATGTCACGCAGCGCTGCTCCCCAGCAGCCCCTCCTCTTTTCTCGTCCATCCCCATTTGCTTGTGACATTGAGAGGAGGGGCCGCCGGGGAGCAGCGCTGCGTGACATGAGAGAGAACCTATCACAGACGCTTCCTGCGCTACGCTGCATGCTGGCTAGTAAACAATGTGCCTCATAATGTGCCCTGATGTGCCATGTGCCTTATGCCCTGATGTGTTGGGCTCTGTACCCTGATGTGCCTTGTGCCCTGATTTGCTGTGCCCTGTACCCTGATGTGCTGTGCCCTGTACCCTGATGTGCCCTGATGTGCTGTGCCCTGATGTGCTGGGCTCTGTACCGTGCCCTGATATGCACTGCAACCTGATGTGTTGTGCCCTGGGCTGGTCTGGATGAAGTCCAGGGCCACATTTTTGTCCTAGTCCAGCCCTGTCTGTGGGTACCGCAGACTCAATGTCCACCAGTACCCGCTGAACCTAATGCCCCGTACACACGATCTGAAAATCGGACGACAGATCGTCCATTTTTTTTTGCATGCTAGTCGTATATCGAAACTGAAGAGTTTACTAAAGTTACGAAAATTCTCGTACAACAGAATAAAAAAAATTCGGAAGTGATTTCATGTGTTGTAGAGAATTTCTATTGCATTTTCGGACGACAACTGTACTGATTAAACAAAAATCGTACGAGAAATATTTTTGTGCATATCCAATAAAATAGTATTGGATGAACTGTCGTGATCGGCTCTCAAACTCCGTACTAACGATACGATTATCGTACGATCGTGTCGAAAGCAGTATTTTTCGTACGATTTTCAGATTGTCTGCACATGCCATTAGACAGAGAGCCAGAACGGCAATCTGCCTATGTTATTTTTGACAACTTTTCTTCAAACCAAACCCGAACACTTTAGCAGTGAAGGGCAATATTTTTTTCTTGTAGTATACACTATAGTATTATAACGGACCTGGGACCCCTTTGGGTGGCCTAAGGATAGAAGTAATGCAGCGCATATAGTGCGCCGCGGCAAAATTGCTCTTGCTGACATCATCGCCCCGTCCCCCAGTGATGCTGAACCTGCCTCCAGACAGTTGCTCACAGATTTTTATGCAATTATCTTGGTTACTTGGGGACTGGACTTTCCGGGAGAATACTGGACAGGTGGCAACCCTAGCCTATGTAAACAAGGCAGATTGCTGTTCTGTCATTAAGGAAGGTGTTGATCCTGTGTTCCTGCAAAGCAGGGACATGGATCAATGCCTTCCTTATATTAAAAGCACCTCCCCCAGAGTGAGAAAGCACATG
Organism: Lithobates clamitans; assembly: GCA_037952925.1. NCBI lineage: Eukaryota > Metazoa > Chordata > Amphibia > Anura > Ranidae > Lithobates > Lithobates clamitans. The sequence goes on from JBBGZY010000639.1 coordinate 637,235, forward strand.
TTAGGAACACATTTAACCCTTTGATCACCCCTGATGTTAACTCCTTATCTGCCAGTGTCATCAGCACAGTGACAGTACATATCTTTAACACTGATCATTGTGACAATCGGACATTCCGACAACAAAACCGTGGATTTTTTTCCGACGGATGTTGGCTCAAACTTGTCTTGCATACACACGGACACACAAATATTGTCAGAAATTTCGAACGTCAATAACGCGGTGATGTACAAGCCGTACGACGAGCCGAGAAAAATTAAGTTCAATAGCCAGTGCGGCTCTTCTGCTTGATTCCGAGCATGCGTGGAACTTTGTGCGTCGGAATTGTGTACACACGCTCGGAATTTCCGACAACAAGTCTTCTTGTCGGAAAATTTGAGAACCAGCTCTCAAACAGTTGTTGTCGGAAATTCCGACAGCAAATGTCCAATGGAGCCTACACACGGTCGGAAATTCCGACAACAAGCTCACATCGAACATTTGTTGTCAGAAATTCCGATTGTCTGGGATTTTTTTTACCAAAAATATGTAGCAGAATACATATTGGCCTAGATTTATGAAGAAATTTGATTTTTTACATTTTTTTATTGAATGTGTTTTATAGCATATATAGTTATATACCCTGAGCCACCCCCATCAAATCATTCTTTGCAGCTATTACCTTTTGTACCACCACCCCCTCCCTTTAGAATGTAAGCTCTACGAGCAGGGCCCTCCTGTACCTTTTGTATTGTACTGTAATTGTGTTGTCCCCCTTATACATTGTAAAGCGCTGCGTAAACTGTTGGCGCTATATAAATCTCGTATAATAATATTAATATAGCAGAATATGTTGTTATTTTCAAAATTGCGGGTCTTTTTTTTTTATAGCACAAAAAATAAAAACCACACAGGTGATCAAATACCACCAAGAGAAAGCTCTATTTATGGGGGACAAAAAGGACATACATTTTTATTCGGGTACATCGTCGCACGACTGCATGATTGTCAATTAAAGTAACGCAGTGCCGTATCACAAAAAAAAAATAAAAATGACCTGATCATGAAGAGGGGGTAAATCTTCCGGAGGGGTTAATTAAAAAAATTGAAGTTAGAAGCCGATTGGCTACCATGCACAGCTGCGCCAAATTCTGAGTGTCAGTTTTAGTAAATCTCCCCCATAGTGCCTGAGCTGAACATGGTCCACCCAGACTAGCATTGTTAGTACAAGAGGCACCGGATGTTTTTCCAGCAGAGTTGAAGAACAAGACCCTGTGTTATGTTAGCTGTCATTGCCAAAAAAGATACAGCTGGAGATTAAAGTTCTGTATTTTATGAGACCCATTATTAGATTCGTATGCTCACATTTTGGATGGAATAGGCAACAATTTGTTGTTTTTTTTTTACTGCTGTCTATGCCCGTGCTGGGGAGTTTCACCCTCCGTAGTTGTCCTGGCAACCACCGTCTGTGACAAAAAGTGATGGGAAATCCAATATGTTAGAGGCGAGGGGAAATCTTCCAACGGGGACACCTGTCTAAGAGAGGATTACCTCTGACATTGGAGAAATTTGCACCAATTTCCTGTCGTGTCCTTCGGACAGGAGCAAAAGGGGAATCTGCTGAACACGGACAGGAATTCTAACCAGCTTCTACTCTAGCCAAAACTAAAAAAAAAACGCTGAGCCAATAAAATGTTTGAGTTGTTGCAAAAATAGCAAAAATATTTAGACTCAAACCATTAGACTTTAACAATCATTCGTTATCAGCAACGACAACCAAAAGTATTCATATGACTAAGAATGCCAGTCATCTTGGCAACTATCACACATATTATATGTGTAATATACTGTATACCCCATTGGTTTGTGGGCTGACGCAGTTGTAGAATACAGAAACTTGTGAAACTTTATGATGCCATAAGTGTCACCAACATAAAAGGTCGCTAACTATATCTGAGAAAATGAGCAACACACATCTTATATATTATTACAGCACAAATACTTCATAAATCAAAACTAGCACAGGTCTGCACCTAATGAACAGAGTGAATTTGACAGTTTTCCATAAAGAAATCTGTCAACAGATTCCTGCCAAGTGCAACCTTGTAGGGGGTGTGAACTCTCAGCAGACCCATTATATCGCTCTCTCTGCCTGTGCAGCAGGACTGTTTTTAAGGCAGGGTAAAAGGGACAGCAGCCCTGGGCCCCATCATTGTTGTGGGGCCCAAAGCAGCTGCCTCATACTTGCCAACTATCCCAGTTTAAATTCCCTTATCCCTTGAAGTTTTAGTCCCGTGCTGTGTCCTGATATCTCAGTGTAAAGTTCTGTTGCTGATGCCCAGCTCTGCCCTAGTGCTATGTACAGATAACTCACCTGCGGACCCTGTGTTTACATGTAAATAACCTGAATTGGTATGTAAATAGCAGCTGCATTAATTTGCAAATAGGTGTGGACCGCTGCATTAATATGTAAATAGAGGCGGCATTCTTATGTATATCATGCCCCTCTGAGGTCGTATCTACCATCACCTCTGCTCAATGCTGCCCACTGGGGAGGTAGGGGCATGTTTAAAAGTTCTGCCAACAACTATAGTCATTAAACCTAACATCAGCCTGTTCTGCAAAGGTAAGAAAATTGGAGGTGGAACCCTTTTTCAAAATAACATGGTGTACAGCAGCCCGAATTTTGGTGCATGTGAATACGCACATCTCAATTGATGCACGAGGGTGTCATTAACAATTGATGGCACTGCTGTGTATCTTCTAAAGGGCAACATGTTTCTGTGGTGTCAGGAAAGCGATTTTGCATGTATTCCCGACACACACAAATGTGAATGCAGGCTAAATATCTCAGTTACATTGGTGGTCAGTGTAAATCTTCTCGTTACATTGGGGCTTGGTGTACAATCCTTTCATTCATACTAGTGGCCAGTGTGAAGGTCCCCCTTATATTGGTGGTCAGTGTAAATTCTTCTTTACATTGGTGGTTACTGTGAATGCTTATATTACATTAATGGTCTGTGTAAATCCCCATTACATTGGTGGCCAGTGTATAAACTCCTCTTTATATTGGTAATCGTTAAAAAAAAAAATCCATTTGTGGTCAGTTTCAAATCCTCCCTTACATCAGTGGTCCATGTAGAAGCCCCCTTTAATTTGGTGGCGAGTGTAAATCCCCCTTACATTGGTGGCCAATGTAGAAATCCCCTTTATGGGCTGTTGATGTAAAATCCTGCATTACATTGATTGTCAGTGTAAATTTTTCATAACATTGGTGATCAGTGTACATTTCCTTTTACATTGGTGGTAAGAATTGCCCTTACACTGGTGGTCAGTGTAAATCCCCCTTTACATTGGTGGTCAGTATAAACCCTCCCTAACATTGGTGTTCTGTGTAGAAGTAGAACTTAAATTGGTGGTCAGTAAGCATCTCCTCTACAATGGTTGCCAGTGTAAATTCCCCCTTACATGAAGGTCATTATATATCCCCCCTTACACTAGTGGTTGGTGTAAATGGTCTTATTACATTGGGGTCAGTGTAGAAATCCCTCTTTTCTATTGGTGGGTGGCATAAAATCCCCCGTTACATGGTGGTCAGAGCAAATTCCCCCTTCACATTGATGGTCAGTGTAAATCCCCCCTCACATTGGTGGTCATTGTAAATTCCACATTACATTGGTAGAATCCCCCAATATGTACTTGCCAAAGATTTCCAGATTTGCTCTACATGATTCAGAATTTGCCACAGTGTACTGCCTCCTAACTAATCCCATTCCCCCACCACTGCCACTGATCCCATCAACCCCCTCCCCCAGCATTGCCACTGATCCCAGGAGTCTTCTGTCTATTGATGAGTCCCATCACCTACCTAGTCCATGGTGTGCAGGCAGTGAGGTGATGATGTGCTGTAACTTTTAGCAACCAATCAGTAAGCAGTATAGCCTCTTGCAACCAATCATTGAGCGGAAAGGATATGCAGAAACCTCTAGGAACCAATCAGTGAACAGTAATAATGTGCAGTAACCTCTAACAACCAATTAGTGAGTGGTATAGATTACCAGTAACCTCTAGCAATCAATCAGTGAGCAGTATTGATGTACAGTAATCTCTAGCAACCAACCAACAAGCAAAAGTCATGTGCTGTAACCTCTAGAAAATAAACAGTGAGCCATAATGTGTGCTGTAACCTCTAGCAGCCAGCCAGTGAGTGGTAATGATACACTGTAACCTCTGGCAACCAATCGCAATCGCTGCCTGATCTGATTCAGTAAACTGATTTTGAGTCTAGCTGCTATTTATTGTTTGTCTTAAAGCATGTGGAGAGCAAAATTGCATGGAAGAGGGGGGCCCAAGAAAATGTTTGCCCAGGGTCCAGTCCAGTCAAGACGGCCCTGCTGTGCAGTGATTACACTACATGAGCAGAGTCTGCACAAGATTAACAACCCTCCTCCTCCCTCCTACTCCGAACTGAGAGATCAGAGCATTTAGCCCCTGTTCTCTGTGCTGTGTCTGTCAGACATGGCAGAACAAAGAACTCATAACTCCTAATTAACAAAGTGACTTGCACCACATCAGCTTCTGCTCTATTTTTTAAATTTAGAAGAGTGATGTGGGCATGGTGCTTGCATCACTCTTTGTTAATTCCTCCTATTGTGTTTATTCACAAACTGAAAAGCATTGGGAACAACTGAATTGGCATAAACTACAAATTTGGCCTATGCTGACCATTTTGTGATTCTCTGTGTTTTAAATGGACATGGTAATCCCAATGATTTGAGTGATTGGTAAGGGAAGGCTGTGGGACTGACACCATTGATTTAGACAAATACTTAGAAAAATTGTTTTAATGAGAGTTTTATTTCTCTCATTTCCTGGATTGCTGTAGTTAGTGCTTGATAAGAAACTGACTGATGAAATGCTGTACCTAAAGGGATACAATTTGAAGCCCCTGGCTTTCTTGGCATAACACAGGCAATGCTGTAAGTGATCTGAAGTTGCATTGCTATTGAGCATATGAGATATAGACCAGGAGGCTGGTCTGGTGTTTTTTTGGCATGAGATTCTCAGCATCAAGAAATAGTCAGCAAAGTTTTACAAAATTAGGTATCTTCTACATCAGCGATCTCCAAACTGCGGCCCTGGCTTGTTTTCATCTGGCCCTTGGGGCAATATTTAATCCTCTAACACCAACAATGGGGCATAATTCCTCCCAATGACCCAAACAATAGGGCACAGTTCTTTCCAGTGACACCAACAATGAGGCATGATTCTTTCCACCCAATTACACCAACAATGGGGCACAATTCCTCTCACTGACACCAAACATGGAGCATTGTTTACTGCCACTGTTTCAGGGACATTGGAAGAACAGTAAACTGGCCCTTTGTTTACAAAGTTTGGAGACCCCAGTTCTATATTAAAGCCCCAACAATTAACCCCCCACCCCAGCACTTGACCCCCCTGTCTTCTACACAGATAGCATGCATTTCTGCATATCTCATCCAATAAAAAAATTAAAAAAGACTAAGCCTGGGTATACACTAGTATAGAAGATTCATATGGAAATTCTCGCAAAAGATTCGTATGGAAATTTTCAGTACTTTCGACAGATTGACAAATGTTGTTTGAAAATTTAAATTTGGATTTGATTTTGGAATGAATGCATTTTCCCGAATGAAAACTACATAGAAATGAAAGAATGGCATAAATCGCGGTAACACCCAAAAATCTGTCAGGTAGCAGCCAGCACAACACTAAACAAGTGCAAACCAAAGATAAAGATACAATTATTTGCAGCGCTTAAAAATTTCTACTGCTACAAATTCATGTGTAAAAAAACAATATGTATGATGTGAATAACCACAAAAGTAAAAATAAATAAATGACAAAACAGTGAAAAGTGATGTGAATATCACAAAGCTCAAAAACTCTATAAGTCCATATACTGTGATATAGAAGTTGGTAAAACGTGAATTGAAAAGTCCATGAAGGAATAGTGAGGAAAAATAAGCTTCTAAGACAAGAAAAGGTATTCCACGTGACGTCAGTGTTAAATGGAAAAACAACAATGGAACCACCACCGGTTGTGTGAAGGCTTACCGGAGTAAAGGGACTCAAATGGGTATATGCTCAATGAGTCAACAAGGCTTGTGGTGTAAACACCAATGCATGGGACCTCTACGCCTGTATTCCAGATCAGAGTGGAAGATGGTCCATCTATCCAAGCAATAACTCAGAAATGGCCAGCGTGATGGACTGGGTCTTCTTATGCAGTCAAACAGTGTAACCAGAAAATAAAATAATCCATAGTGTGAACCCATAAAAATAATGTAAGTTTAACCACTTCAGCCCCGGAAGAATTGAAACCTTTCCTGACCAGAGCACTTTTTGTGATTCGGCACTGCGTCGCTTTAACTGACAATTGCGCGGTACCCAAACAAAATTGATGTCCTTTTTTTGCCCAGAAATAGAGCTTTCTTTTGGGGGTATTTGATCACCTCTGCGTTTTTTATTTTTTGCACTATACACAAAAAAAGCGACAATTTTGAAAAAAAGGCAATATTTTTTACTTTTTGCAATAATAAATATCCCCAAAAAATATATATAAAAAAAATTTCTTTCTCAGTTTAGGCCGATGTGTATTCTTCTACATTTTTGGTAAAACAAAACAAAAAAAAAAAAAAAAAATCGCAATAAGCATATATTGATTGGTTTGCGCAAAAGTTATAGCGTCTACAAAATAGGGGATAGATTTATGCCATTTTTATTATAATTTTTTTTTTTTTTTATTAGTAATGGCGGCGATCTGCGATTTTTATCGTGACTGCGACATTATGGCAGACACATCAGACACTTTTGACACTATTTTGGGACCATTGTCATGTATACAGCGATCAGTGCTATAACAATTCACTGATTACTGTGTAAATGACACTGGCAGGGAAGAGGTTAAACACTAGGGTGCGATCAAGGGGTTAAGAGTGTCCTAGGGAGTGATTCTAACTGTGGGGGGGTGGGCTCACTACAACATGACAGGGAGCAGTAGATCTCTGACATGTTGCTAGGCAGAACAGGGAAATGCCTTGTTTACATAGGCATCTCCCCGTTCTGCCGCTCCGTGTCACGATCGCGGGCCCCCGGCGCACATCAAATCCGCGGGACCCACGGGCACGCTCACAGGGGTACGCAGCACGTGCGAAGTGCCGCATCTTAGAGGGGTCGTACAGGTACGCCCATTTGCGCAGACGTGCCATTGTGCCAACGTACATCGTCGTGCGCTGGTAGGCAAGCAGTTAATAAAATTGGGAACACTCACATGTACAATATAGGCAATGCAATGACATCCGCAGGGACGAGCCCTGCGGATGTCATTGCGTTGCCTATATTGTACATTTCAAGCGCTTGATTCACCTAGTAAATGTGAGTGTTCACCATTTTAATAAACTTACAATATTTTTATGGGTTCACACTATGTGGATTATTTTCATTTCTAGTTACACTGTTTGTCTGCATGAGAAGACCCAGTCCATCACGCTGGCCATTTCTGAGGATTGCTGATTTGAGTTATTTCTTGGACGGATGAACAATCTTCCACTCTGATCTGGAATACAGGCATAGAGGTCCCATGCATTGGTGTTTACACCACAAGCCTTGTTGACTAATTGAGCATATGCCAATTTGAGTCCCTTCACTCAGATAAGCCTTCACACAACCGGTGGTGGTTCCATTGTTGTTTTTCATTCAACAATACCTTTTCTTGTCTTATGCAGCGTACACACGGTCGGACTTTTCGACTGAACTTGTCCGACGGACCAAATCCGGCGGACAATCCGATCGTGTGCGGGCTTCACCGGACCTTCAGCGGACTTTTCCAGTCACAAATCTGACGGACTTTAGATTTGGAACATGCTTCAAATCTTTACGTCGTAACCCAGAAATCCGCTCATCTGTATGCTAGTCCGACGGACAAAAAACGACGCTAGGGCAGCTATTGGCTACTGTCTATCAACTTCCTTATTTTAGTCCGGTGTACGTCATCACGTACGAATCCGTCGGACTTTGGTGTGATCGTGTGTAGGCAAGTCCGTTCGTTAAAAAGTCAGTCGAAAGTCCGCTGGAAAGTCTGTCGGACCAGTCCGGTCGAAAAGTCCGACCGTGTGTACGCGGCCTAATGCCGTGTACACACGGTCGGACTTTTCGGCTACAAAAGTCCGACAGCCCGTCCAACAGACTTTGATGGACTTTCGACTGACTTTTGGCGGACTTGTGGCGGAGAGCTTTTGCTCTCGTGCAGGTAGGTAAGAATTAGGGGGGCTGGAGGAGATGTACACTGAAGGCTTTTTACCTTCATGCATAGAAAGCATGTAGGTAAAAAACCTTCAGCCTTTAGAACCACTTTAAGACTAGGTTTACGTTAGTGCATCTGAGTTTTTTCTTTATGAATTTGTAATGCAATTTTCATGCGCTCCCATCGAAGTCTATTCAGGATGTTCTACCAAAAGTGCCTGCACCTTTTTCCAAGTTGCACAGAAGAGCATTGCATAGATGTGAATGAACCCCATAGACAATAATGGGATTCCTCTAGTGGTGCAATGTTGTGTGCTGGCCAAAACATTGCAAATCGCACAGATGTGAACGCAGGCTATATAAACCAATATGAAGACCAAATTCTACAGGTCCCCACACTTATCTCCCCTAGGGAAAAAGTTATACAGACTACATTTTTATATAGGTCCTATTATACTCCACATCTCCTCTTCTGTCTAAATAGACTTCCCTCTGCTGTCTGCTCCAGATGTTCATCAGCTGATGGCTCTTTTATCACATGATGTGGGAATGTCCACCAGTTAGAGCTTGCTGATCGGAGGTCACCACTTTTATCAGTTCAGTTACCCAAATACCTAATATTTGTAACCACTTAAGATGCCTCTTTGGTTATATTGTTGATAAATACCTTTCTAAAAACTCTCAAATTTTTCTACGTCTAGTTCTGTTTTATGCTCAGAAATGTATAACTATGGAAGTCCTTGACCTCCGCCCCCCACCATAACTTTTTGGCTTACCTTCATTAACCAGGCACTTCCACTATACAAATTAACGTATGAAGCCACAGGATTGTCCTTGTAAATTCCATAAAATGGGTGAGTTCAGACCGCACTATACCATCCAATACATAAGCTACTGGCCAGAGATAAGGTTCTTTTGTGGATCCTTTTTCACTTTCTCATGATTACTGTATTTATGTATATCAATGTCTTGACAATCTGTCTTTTCTATTTGTAGCCGAGCTTGAGATGCAGGATTGCTACTTCAATGCTAATCCATGTATAATGACTAGACATACTGTATAACCTAAATAGTGATATCACCCAAATAGTCCCCTCCTCTCTTCTCAAGACCTCCTACTCTCAAGCTCTCTCGTCTCCTCCTCCCATGCTGGTCTCCAGGATTTCTCCAGAGCCACTCCCATCCTCTGGAACTCGCTACCTCCACCTGTCCGGCTATCCCCTACTCTTGCTACCTTCAGGCGATCCCTGAAAACTCATCTCTTCAGGAAAGTCTATCACGTCTCCAACTAATCTTTTACCACTTCCATCAGCTCATTCCCCACAGTTACAACCTTTTGTACCACCTGCCCCACCCTATTAGATTGTAAGCTCTTCTGAGCAAGGTACTCTTAATCCTCTTGTATCCTATTGTATTATAACTGTATTGTTTCCCTTTTATATTGTAAAGCGCTGCGTAAACTGTTGGTGCTATATAAATCCTGTATAATAATAATAAAAATAATAATATTTGAGCTCTGTTTGCTCTATTTTCCTTGTTTTCACTCATTTGTACTTATTTTGTGTACAATAAAGTTACCCTTAAAAAAACTAAATATGAAGACCAAATAATATTCTCCTTTCTGTTGTAGGTATTTATTCCAAGACGGCTACAAATTGCTGGCTCCTAAGTTCTTCAGATGGTTATCCAAGCTTTACAATAACATTTACATAGAAGGGGATGAGAGGTAAAGCCATATTTTACCCCCCACAATCTACAGTATACTACTGCAATCATTTTATTTATTGACCCCCCCCCCCAGATTTTAAGCCATGATTTTGAGTCCAGCTAATCATGGGAGAAGCAGCCAATTTATTTAATACTGACAGCACTTTATAAATCACTATTGGATAGACTGATCCTTTAAATCAACAATACCCAGCAAATATATTATATTTTAGATGCTGGGCTCTGTGACTTTATAAACAGACATAAGATGGATCAGCATTGCACTGTTTTTACCATCTGTTTCCTTTTCCTCCATGACTATACATTGCAGTTTCTCAAATAATTCCCTGCAGATTGCCCATTCAGCTTTGCTGAGGAAGAACAGGTTGAGATCGAAACGTTGCGTCTGTGCCAGGCAACTCAAGATGTCCAACACTTCCTGCCACTGTACTCTCCGGATGTTCCCCTCCAGTACCTGCAATATTTCGCCCAAGAGTGCCGAGCACACCTCCGCATGGAAGATGTGGGACAGTTTGTTGGCTCCAATTTGCAGCAGAAAATCATATCTTTTCTTTACGTCTATCCTGCGCCACTCACGGGTAAATTCAAATGCATTTCTGGGTTCTAAAGAGGATTCCTATAAATAAAAAAATTAAAGATAAAACTTTATATAAATCTGTTACATATATATCACAAATCCTTTCTGGCTTGAATTCCACCCTTATTTTTTTTTTTAAAGACACCCTTGATGTTATGATTAATAACGTTCCAAAAGCTAATTATATGCAAAGTCTCTGTCTTATTTCAGTATTTTTCATTCAAACTAACCTTTAGTTTGGCTTGTCAGTGGGCTCCCATCCTAATTGTGGGCATGTGAAGCCCACTAGTGTCTTCTTCTGGGATAAGGTGCTGCTGGTGATGGTGACCCAGCATGCACCACCCGATCTCGCACATGCACGTAAAACACATGCGCGGAGCAGGGGTTGTCTCGGGTTGCCATCACAACGGCAGAGGAAGATCCAGCCCCATTGTGATGGCAACCTAATCTATTAATCTAGCCCACTGACTCCTGGGAATGGTGACACACATCTCCCAGGAGCCAAGGTGCCGCCGGATATGACGTACATCGCCGCGGCTGCGAGCGAGGAAGAAAACACCATACACCCTAGCAACAAGGTACAGAGAGCTAGGGGAAAAAAAAGTGGCCAATGATGGTTTAGTTTGCTGTTCAGAAACGGAACCTGTAAAGATGTATATGTGGGTAGAACTCTGCTTTAAAGCACAGACTTTTTTTGTTTTTTTAACAGATCATACAAAAGTGTACCAACAGCAACCAATCAGCATCTTTGCTCTGAGCGATTGGAACCAATTAAACAAATATTCATCATTGCCCTTTGAAACTGCAATATGCGCTAGCACTAACATATGCTTTGACCCTCTCAATGACCGGTCTCATTGATGGTCATCTCCAGAACGTGTGTTTAAGTCTCTTGGTCGCCAGTCTCTAGAGCGTGTGTGTGCGTGTGTGTGCGTGTGTGCGCGTGTGTGCGCGTGTGTGCGCGTGTGTGCGTGCGCGTGTGTGTGTGTTAACCCCTGGGTAGCAGGTTTCCAGAGTGTGGGCATTAAGCCCTTGGTGGTCAGCCTCCAGAGAATGCATATTAATGTTGAACTCCAGGCAAGAAGCTAGATATGCAGCTGAAATACATATATTTATACATATATTTATATGTGTATATGCCAAAGGATTTATAGTTCTTTTCAGACACTTGTGTGTCAAACAACTCTTCCACACAGCATAGCCAGAAGAATCATTCTGCTAAGTTCTGGTTTAGCTTAACTACTTGTGGTCACAGTGCTGACAATGCTGATCACTTGTCCAGTGAGCAAACTAAAGGCAAGATGGGAAACTGCATTGCTAAACCAGGAGATAAGCATGCTACCTGTCTGGCTATACAGTGAGGCAGATGTGTGTAAATGAAAAGACTACCTGTACATAGTAACAAATCACTTTGCATGTATGTACTACATTTAGCTGTGCACCTGAAATGCAACTTTAACTCTGGAAGGTTATGTAATACCTTCTATTTAAGGAAAGGGCTATAAATGACAGTGCGGTAGTTGAGGGCTTTTGGTTTCTTTTAGGTACCCTCACCTTTTCTTCTATACATTTCTTTTCCATTCACTGGACAAAAATTCTTTGCATATTGAACAGGATGCCGGGGATGTGCCCTGAACAGAAGGTACAGTATGTGTCCCCATTATTTGGGCTGAGGTCCCTTTAAAGGGGGCGATAATAGAGACATTTCTGAGTACTCAGGGGTTCTCACCCATGCAGAGTAATGCCCCGTACACACGGTCGGATTTTCCGATGGAAAATGTCCGATCGGAGCGTGTTGTTGAAATTCCGACCGTGTGTGGGCTCCATCGGACATTTTCCATTGGATTTTCCGACACACAAAGTTGGAGAGCAGGAGATAAAATTTTCCGACAACAAAATCCGTTGTCGGAAATTCCGATCGTGTGTACACAAATCCGACGGACAAAGTGCCACGCATGCTCAGAATAAATAAAGAGATGAAAGCTATTGGCCACTGTCCCGTTTATAGTCCTGACGTACGTGTTTTACGCCACCGCGTTTAGAACGATCGGATTTTCCGACAACTTTGTGTGACCGTGTGTAGACAAAACAAGTTTGAGCCAACATCCGTCGGAAAAAATCCTAGGATTTTGTTGTCGGAATGTCCGAACAAAGTCCGACCGTGTGTACGCCCTATAACAGTTCCAGGGTAGTCCCGTTGGAAAGGAGAGGATTGATTGTGAGTGCTTTGAGGATGGGTAAACCCTCATTTGGGACTCAGAATTTGTAGGCTCAGACAGGGTGGGAAAGAGCCTCTCCAAACCATGATTGCAGGGACTTTGAGTGGGAAAGGGCTAACCCGCCTGCAAGGGAAGCTTGAAAAGGGTCAGGGAGGAGTTAGCACCTGTGTGTGAGCGAATGTGGAATGGTTCACAGCTGTGAGAAAATGTGGACTATTTGGAGACTGGGTTTTGCTGAGCTCCTGCAGCCTTTGAGGTACCTCAATGCAGACAAGGATCCTAAGCCTAAATGTGGGCCTGGTATATTGGTGGTGATCTGTTATGTTGTCCCAATTATATTGAATATACCAGGATTATGGACCATTTGCTTTCATTTTTCTGAAGAGAGCTGTTTTTGTTTTCTTGTTTTGAGAGTCCAAAAGACTGTTACTTTTACAAGTGACTGGCTTGTGATCTTGGGCTATTTATATTACAATACATATATTTTCCATATACCAATTGTGCTGGTATGTCTTCTATATGGCAAAGTGCAAACACATGTAAGTAACATATTGATATGACATATTACACAGAATGTGTTCAGATCATAACTGCAAACATTTACACTATATTATACCAACGTACATGTACATCCCTCCATATACACAATATTGTCAAAAGTATTGAGACGCCTGCCTTTACACGCACATGAACTTTAATGGCAACCCAGTCTTAGTCCGTAGGGTTCATAATTGAGTTGGCCCACCCTTTACAGCTATAACAGCTTCAACTCCTCTGGGAAGGCTGTCCACAAGGTTTAGGAGTGTGTCTATAGGAAGGTTTGACTATTCTTCCAGAACTGCATTTGTGGGGTCAGGCACTGATGTTGGGCGAGAAGGCCTGGCTCGCAGTCTCTGCTCTAATTCATCCCAAAGGTGTTCTATCGGGCTAAGGTCAGGACTCTCTGCATTCCAGTCAAGTTCCTCCATCCCAAACTCGCTCATCCATGTCTTTATGGACCTTGCTTTGTGCACTGTCATGCTGGAACAGGAAGGGGTCACAAAGCAAGGTCCATAAAGACATGGATGAGCGAGTTTGGGGTGGAGGAACTTGACTGGCCTGCACAGAGTCCTATGCTTAGCCCGATAGAACACCTTTGGGATGAATTTGAGCCAAGACTGCGAGCCAGGCCTTCTCGTCCAACAACAGTGCCTGACCTCACAAATGCGCTTCTGGAAGAATGGTCAAACATTCCCATAGACACACTCCTAAACCTTGTGGACAGCCTTCCCAGAAGAGTTGAAGCTGTTTTAGCTGCAAAGAGTGAGAAAACTCAATATTGAACCCTACTGACTAAGACTGAGATGCCATTAAAGTTGATGTGTGTGTAAAGGCAGGCGTCGAAATACTTTTGACAATATAGTGTATGTCTATATTCGCAAGAGTGAAGCTGGGCTTTAAAGGGCACCTGTACTTTGTCCATACTATGGCACTGTAATGTAAGCTGTCAGCACTTTCTATCCCTCCACTTCCCACTGCCAAAGCAATATCTGATACTTCCAGGTACAGGGGAACCACCCCTGCTTCTCTACAATGCAACACTACATGCCTGAGTGGCCCTTGTAGGTCTCACGGGAACAGGGGCATCATGCACAGGACTTTAGAAACACAAGGTCAGGGTGGCAGGACAAGTACGGACTGATTATATTGTCACCTGTAAAGTGAACCTCTCCCAATATACTCATAACCCAAATGCAAAAATGTCCAGAGAAAAGGCCATCAGGACACACCAAATAGGCTCCGTGGGAATACTTTCTTAAAACAAGTACCATTTCACTTGTACAATGTGATAAATGAAGAAAAACAGCAACATTTCTGGAGGTAATCAGATGGACATATCTGGATTAAAAGAGAGGATGGAGTTTGCAGTAATGTCATGGAGGAAAAAGGCGAGCAGCCAGGTCGGACAAGCAGATGCAATCAATTTCTTCTTCCGCCTCACCTGTAATACGGTACAAACTGCCTCTCTGGATGAGCTGCTTGTTGTGGCAGTTGGATTCCATGGCTGCTTCCTATCTCCTCCAATCTTGTCCTTCCGCTCCAAGGGTTTCAGGTTAGATGCGAGTACAATATCTCTGCAGAGTACAAGAGAACATGGAATAGATTGTTCAAAGGAAAAGTCAATACCGACAACGGCAATATATATTACTTTACTGAAACATCATCCAAACTCATGTTACATTTAAAAAAATAAAATAAAAAAAACCCCATATAATTGTTATAGAAAAGAATAAAATAATAAGAAAAAGGAATTATTGAGAGCATATATCTAAAAGGATGCAAAGAAATTCTACAGAGTGTAAAGAAAAAAAGATTTCAAACAAGGGTTGGCTTCTGTAGAATTTCTAGAGAAGTTATTTTGTGGACAATAGCTCCCAACTGCCCCTGATTTGGAACAAAGTCCCTCTTTCCTCCACATTTGTCCCTCATTTTGTTGTGATCTATATAGTTGTATATAAAATGCACCTTTTATCTTTAAAAAAAGTCTTTCCCAGTGCTAAACTTTTCATCCAGTTTCTGCATTGCTGCAGTTATACATTTCAAAAGCCGATATAAAGGAATAATAGTGGTTAAAAAAAAAAAAAAGCACTTGGGTTTTTTCTTTAAGGGGACATGGCAGGGTGTGTGTCCTATGCCTACATACTTTTGCTAATAGGTGTCCCTCTATCCCATTTCAAAATATTGGGGGGTATGGTGGACCGTTACCCTCCAGCTTTTTTTTTTTTTCAATTTCTTGCTTTGGCCCACCCCCTGCCTCCATTCTTACCTACTAAAGGACGATGTGTGGTCTGCTCTAGCAGGCTCCGGGGATATCCACATCAGATATCCCATGAAGCACCTGCAGAGAGACAGTGGCTGCAGGAAGAAGGACCTGTTGGCATGTCATCAGAGTTGTGGCTGCAAGAACAGTTGGCCCCCACACTGGCGTAAGAAAAGAAAATGGCAACTGCTGTGTGGTGGGGATCATAGCAGGACAATACTGGATTTACCGAGTGTGTGAAAATGTTATTTGAGCATAACCCAGCAAAAAAAAAAAAAAGGAAGAATAAAAGGGGGTTAAAAGCTAAATGAACCCCAATGGGTGTCAGGGTTGAGGTTTCATTTAAACGTAGATCTAACCCCAATCATTAAAATCTAATATAAGGCTTAAAGTAGAACTCTAGGCAAAACTTTTTTTCCCCACCTTTACTTCCTGTCCCATAGCCAAAAAAAGAAGTGAGAGGAAATCCCTGCAAAATAAGGGAATCTCTTGGGGACCCCCAGGCCACCAGATCTAGGTTCCCAATTGGAAGATTCCCCCTTTATTACTTTTCTGGGGACAACCAATTTGGGATTTTCTGTTACTTTCACTTTTAACGATAATGGTAAACAGGATAGAGAGAGGATAAATCTCCCTAATGGAGGCACAGACAGCTATAAAAACCTGACAGGGGGCTAATCCCTCAGCACTCGATCCAAAACAAAAAAAAAAACAAAAAAAACTTTTGCCTTTAGTTAAACTTGAACATTTTAATATTACTTAGTTAATCTTTTTAAACCTGATTTTTTTTCCTAAGATAATATCTGGTGATCTTGCCATGAAGGTCCTTGTTTAACCCCCTAGGTGCCGACAGTAAGCAAATATGCGGCCTCAGGAGGGGTGGGCCTTGGTGCTGAGCGGCCACATATTTGAGTACCAATTTGTAGACACAGCTGTGCCGAAAGCGTGTGCCCTGCACACTCCGGGCACATTCATGTACACTGCTGCTGGTAAACGAACGTTTCGGAGTAGTTGGCCATTTTTTTCAACTGCTCCTGAACTCTCCTCTGTTATCTTATCAGTACATGTACACACTGACACTGGAGTGAGTGAAAGAGGCTGACGGGATAGTAAGGTAGATAATGATGCTCCTAAAAAGCAACAGGTTTTTTACCTTTTTTTACTGAAACTACTTACTGGAATTGTTTAAATTCTGATTAGCTCATTGTAAAAAACGTAATCTGCTATTAAAAATGAACTTACGTTAGATGAATGGCATGAGTTACACACAGGTACAAACCCCAGAGACTGGTCTTTAGTCTATGGATAGTTCCAAGGGAAACTTATTGTTTAATAATTGCTATAGAATCTTTATTTTGCACATAAATATTTATTATAGGGTGAACTCATTGCAATATGCTTACTGGTTTTTCTAAAAAAAAAGTCAAGCACTGTTTGTATGCTTTCTGGCAGACTGCATTAATACAGTTAACACATCAGCTTTACTAGTAGAGGAGGAGGGGGTGTCTGTCCCTATTCCAAGTTATTCATGTCTATCTTTGCTAGTGGAGGAGAAGGGGGAGTGTCCCACCTCCGAGTCATTCATGTCTACCTTTGCTAGTAGAGGAGAAGGGGGTGTGTACCACCTCCAAGTCATTCATGTCTATCTTTGCTAGTAGAGGAGAAGGGGGGGGGGGGTGTCCCTCTTCCGAGTCATTCAGGTCTATCTTTACTAGTATAGAAGAAGGGGGGGGGTGTCCCTCCTCTGAGTTATTCAGGTCTATCTTTGCTAGTAGAGGAGAAGGTGGTGAGTCCCTCCTCCAAGTATTTCAGGTCTAGCTTTACTAGTAGAGGAGAAGGGGGTATGTCCCACCTCCATTTATGGCTATCTTTGCTATTATAAAATGAGAAGGTGTGTCCCTCCTCCAAATCATTTAGGTCTATCTTTATTACAAGAGGAGAAGGGGGACTGTCCCTCTTCTGAGTCATTCAGGTCTACCTTTGCTAGTAGAGGAGAAGGGGGTGAGTCCCTCCTCTGAGTAATTCAGGTCTAGCTTTGCTAGTAGAGGAGAAGGGGGAGTGTACCACCTCCAAGTCATTCAAGTCTATCTTTGCTAATGGAGGAGAAGGGGGAGTGTCCCTTTTCCGAGTCATTCAGGTCTATCTTTACTAGTATAGGAGAAGAGGGGGGGTGTCCCTCCTCTGAGTTATTCAGGTCTATCTTTGCTAGTAGAAGAGAAGGGGGTGAGTCCCTCCTCCGAGTAATTCAGGTCTAGCTTTACTAGTAGAGGAGAAGGGGGTATGTCCCACCTCCAAGTCATTTAGGGCTATCTTTGCTATTATAAAATGAGAAGGTGTGTCCCTCCTCCAAATCATTCAGGTCTATATTTATTACAAGAGGAGAAGGGGGAGTGTCCCTCTTCTGAGTCATTCAGGTCTACCTTTGCTAGTAGAGGAGAAGGGGGTGAGTCCCTCCTCTGAGTAATTCAGGTCTAGCTTTACTAGTATAGGAGAAGGGGGTGGGGGGAGTGTCCCTCTTCCGAGTCATTCATGTCTATCTTTACTAGTAGAGGAGAAGGGTGTGTCCCTCCTCCAAGTCATTCAGGTCTACCTTTGCTAGTAGAGGAGAAGGGGGTGTATACCACCTCCAAGTCATTCAGGTCTATCTTTGCTAATGGAGGAGAAGGGGGAGTGTCCCTCTTCCGAGTCATTCAGGTCTATCTTTACTAGTATAGGAGAAGAGGGGGGGGTGTCCCTCCTCTGAGTTATTCAGGTCTATCTTTGCTAGTAGAGGAGAAGGGGGCGAGTCCCTCCTCCGAGTAATTCAGGTCTAGCTTTACTAGTAGAGGAGAAGGGGGTATGTCCCACCTCCAAGTCATTTAGGGCTATCTTTGCTATTATAAAATGAGAAGGTGTGTCCCTCCTCCAAATCATTCAAGTCTATCTTTATTACAACAGGAGAAGGGGGAGTGTCCCTCCTCTGAGTAATTCAGGTCTAGCTTTACTAGTATAGGAGAAGGGGGTGGGGGGAGTGTCCCTCCTCCGAGTCATTCATGTCTATCTTTACTAGTATAGGAGAAGGGGGTGGGGGGAGTGTCTCTCCTCCGAGTCATTCATGTCTATCTTTACTAGTAGAGGAGAAGGGTGTGTCCCTCCTCCAAGTCATTCAGGTCCATCTTTGCTAGTAGAGGAGAAGGGGGTGTGTCCCTTCTCCGAGTCATTCAGGTCTATCTTCCCTAATAGAGGAGATGGGGTTGGTCCCTCCTCGGAGTCATTCATGTCTATCTTTACTAGTAGAAGAGAAAGGGACTGGACCCTCCTCTGAGTCACGGATTCATTCAGGTCCATTTTTGCTAGTGCAAGAGTATATATACAGCAAGGAAGCTGACATACTATGGGACACTAGAGAAAACATCTACATATCCCTGCAGAAAGTGTATACATACACACACACATACATACATACATACAATAGGTTTTTCACCACACCCCAAGTAGTCGTGTGGGACGGGGAAGTCACCAGCTTTGCTCCACCACAAAGCACAAAAAGGGCTTTTAATTCAGGATAACAGAATGAAATGGGAGTGTGGTGAAGGTGATTATTAGGGGGATGTGACTTTGACAGGTTCACTTTTAGCAGACTTCTTATTGTTCTATACCAATTGTGACTGCATTATAAGAACTATCATTTCCTGCAGCATGGTCATCTCTGATCCACTAGCCCTGTCCACGTGATTGACGTTCTCATATAGAAAATGTCTGTATCCATTCTTATAGCAGTTATAGTAACATAGAAGAGAACCTGTCATTCTATAAGGTTAGATTTGTACAAGGACAAATAGGAAAGGTTTTCTGCCCTGCCTTTGCTTTGAAGCAACCTCTAAAAAAAAAATCTTAATGCTTATAGTAAATCTGACTAATTCAACCAATCGGCTTCTTTATTTTGCTTTCATTTGGAATCTGATTAGTTGCTGCTGGCACATACCTGAACTCCTCATAGGATGCCACTTTCTGATGGATGGCACGGAACTTGGCATCATTCTCCCTTCGGTACTTCTCATCTGCAGCCACAGCATTGGCCAGCTCTCTCTCCAGCTCACTGAAGTCGAGAACCTCGGGGCTATTCATTGTCGAGAGCTGAGAATATGGAGGTTATTAGAGCAGATACACCAACAGCTTACCACCCCCTCCCCCTCCCCAAAATTCTAAAGTTTTGCCTCAACTTTTACAAACATATGATGTACCCGTGTAATGCCCCCGATCATAGATTTCCTTATTTCAAATAACTTAGAAAAGGGCAAACGGAGGGTGGCGCTCTGTATTAATGGTGGCAACAACATACAGTACAGTGGGCAACAATATCCAGTACAGTGGGCTAGAAAACATAATGGACCACATAAGGATATCAGAGAGAATCGGTCATGATGTACCTGTGCTGAATTGTGATCTTTAAGTTGACCATACACTATAGAATCTGATTGTACAATCTCCTTTAGATCTACCATCAACTATATAGTGCAAGGGCTTGTCTGACTGGATACAAATTGAAAAGATTGTTTAGATTTACTAAAAACTATGCAAAATAACAACAACCCTAAAGAAGACTGTACACTCCGATTGTATAGTGTAGGGCCAGCTTTAACAACCTGCCTATTTGATACCTGCCCAATAGACATGTGCAATTTGTTTTGTTCCAAATTAATTTTTTAACGAATTTCGACAAATTTGTTAATTTGTAAATATCCAAATTAACGAAAACCCGTTAATTTTTTTTTTATTCTAATATTTGAAAACCAGAAAATTTGAAATAACTAACTATTAAATTATAAGTATTGGAATTTCCTTTCAAATTTAGCTGTTAGTGAACGTAACAAATTTATCTGAAGCTACGAATTATCCGAAATAACGAATGTCACATCTAAACGAATGGAACAGAACGAATTAATAATGATAAATGACAATAATAATAATAAAAACTTTTTTTTATTATCACTATTATTATTTATTAATGTGTTCCGCTCCATTTGTTTAGAAATTCCAATACCTATAATTTAATAGTTAGTTATTCTTTCGAATTTTTTTTCTTATCTTTGGATTTTTGAATTTTCAAAATTTACAAATGTACCAATATACGAATTTTTGAATTTACGAAATGTGTTCACAATGTATGACCCAAAAAAAAAAAAAAAAAAAAACAACACCACAAATGAAACGAAAATGAATTTTTTGGCAGTGCACATCAGTCTACTGCCTAATTCCAACCCAAGCAAGGGGATTGCAGCTATGTATAGGAACCTCTGGGGGTTAATTACTAAAGGCAAATCCACTTTGCATTACAAGTGCACTTGGAAGTGCAGTCGCTGTAGATCTGAGGAGAAGATCTGAAATGAGGGGAAGCTCTGCTGATTTTATCATCCAATCATGTGCAAGCAAAAATGCTGTTTTTTATTTTCCTTGCATGTCCCTCTCGGATCTACAGCGACTTTACTACCAGGTGCACTTGCAGTGCAAAGTGGATTTTCCTTTAGTAAATAACCCCCTCTATGTCCCTACGCTTTATACTTGTTACCGCATTGGAAGAGATTTACTAAAACTGGTGCACACAGAATCTGCTGCAGCTGTGCATAGGAAACAATCAGCTTCTAGGTTTTAGCCCTCAATCACACTGACTGCGGCTTTGAAATTGTGCGACTTCATCTGAAATCGCACAATATCAAAGCCGCATGTCAGTGCAACTTCGGGTGCAACTTGGAAGACATCTGTGTGGCGTCATGCACAGATATCTATGCAAGTCGCAACCCGAAATTGCCAAAAGTAGTGCAGGAACTACTTTTTCAAATCGGTGCGGCACGGCAACGTCGGCGTCGCACCAAATTGAACAGTGCGATTGCTGGCAATAGGGTGTGACTTGTCATGTGATTTGACATGTGAAAAAACGCATGACAAGTCGCTCCAATATGAACGAGGGCTTATTGTCAAAGCTTAAGTGAATAAGCTAAAGTTAGAAGCTGATTGGTTACTATGCACAGCTGCACCAGAGTCTGAGTCCTCCAGTTTTAGTAAATCTGTACTTGGTGAGCTGCTTTGAAGGGCAGGGGAGACATTGGAGGTCTAATAATCCCCTGAAGTCTCCTTGTTGAGTACCTGTCACCTGAACAGAGCTATCACAAGGGGGCTTTGTTCATCCACTTGTGATAGCAATAAAGTTAAAAGGAAAAAAAAAAAATGTAAAAACAATTGAATTACAAATACGCAAGCACATACATAAACGGTGACTGCACCACAGATGTGAGATATCAGTGAAAGTTGGAGTTAAAGCAATAATTATAGGGCCATAATAACAATAACTCTATACTAATAAGCTTTTCACGGCTTCAATACCAGGCACTTTTACCCCCTTCATGCCCAGGCCAATTTTCAGTTTGTAGTGCTGTTGCACTTTCAATGACAATTGCGCAGTCATGCAACACTATACCCAAACAAAATTTTTATCATTCTTTTGAGACAGTTAGGCCCCTTTCACAAGATCGATCCGCCTGTCCGGCGGATCCAATTGGGCCACCCATTGACTTCTATGGGAAGGCAGATGTCAGTGGATGTGTGTCCGCTGACACCCGCCTGCCATCCGATCCGACAAGATCAAAACAGACGGATGACGATACGTTCGCCATCTGTCCAGCGGATCGGATGAATACAGACAGGCGGTCTGCTTTCATCCGATCTCCCCATAGAGGAGAGCGGAGATCTGAGAGGTCCGTTTCAGCGCTGTGAGTGGAGAAGACAAACCTATCAACCACATGCTCAGCGGGGATCAATGAAGCGATCCCCGCTGAGCCAGCAGAGTCCGTCAAAACGGATCCGCCCCGTGTGAAAGGGACCATAGAGCTTTCTTGTGGTGGTACTCAATAGCCACTGGCTTTTTACGTTTTGCTTAACCACTTCAGCCCCGGAAGGTTTTACCCCCTTCCTGACCAGAGCACTTTTTACAATTCGGCACTGCGTCGCTTTAACTGCTAATTGCGCGGTCATGCAATGCTGTACCCAAACGAAATTTGCGTCCTTTTCTTCCCACAAATAGAGCTTTCTTTTGATGGTATTTGATCACCTCTGCCGTTTTTATTTTTTGCGCTATACACGGAAAAAGACCGAAAATTTTGAAAAAAAATGATATTTTCTACTTTTTGTTCTAAAAAAAATCCAATAAACTCAATTTTAGTCATACATTTAGGCCAAAATGTATTCGGCCACATGTCTTTGGTAAAAAAAATGTCAATAAGTGTATATTTATTGGTTTGCGCAAAAGTTATAGCGTCTACAAACTAGGGTACATTTTCTGGAATTTACACAGCTTTTAGTTTATGACTGCCTATGTCATTTCTTGAGGTGCTAAAATGGCAGGGCAGTACAAAACCCCCACAAGTGACCCCATTTTGGAAAGTAGACACCCCAAGGAATTTGCTGAGAGGCATGTTGAGCCCATTGAATATTCATTTTTTTTGTCCCAAGTGATTGAATAATGACAAAAAAAAAAAAAAAAATTACAAAAAGTTGTCACTAAATGATATATTGCTCACACAGGCCATGGGCATATGTGGAATTGCACCCCAAAATACATTTAGCTGCTTCTCCTGAGTACGGGGATACCACATGTGTGGGACTTTTTGGGAGCCTAGCCGCGTACGGGGCCCCGAAAACCAAGCACCGCCTTCAGGATTTCTAAGGGCGTACATTTTTGATTTTACTCCTCACTGCCTATCACAATTTCGGAGGCCATGGAATGCCCAGGTGGCACAAACCCCCCCCCAAATGACCCCATTTTGGAAAGTAGACACCCCAAGCTATTTGCTGAAAGGCATGGTGAGTATTTTGCAGCTCTCATTTGTTTTTGAAAATAAAGAAAGACGAGAAAAAAATTTTTTTTTTTTCTTTTTTCAATTTTCAAAACTTTGTGACAAAAAGTGAGGTCTGCAAAATACTCACTATACCTCTCAGCAAATAGCTTGGGGTGTCTACTTTCCAAAATGGGGTCATTTGGGGGGGTTTTGTGCCACCTGGGCATTCCATGGCCTCCGAAACTGTGATAGGCAGTGAAGAGTGAAATCAAAAATTTACGGCCTTAGAAAGCCTGAAGGCGGTGCTTGGTTTTCGGGGTCCCGTACGCGGCTAGGCTCCCAAAAAGTCCCACACATGTGGTATCCCCGTACTCAGGAGAAGCAGCAGAATGTATTTTGGGGTGTAATTTCACATATTCCCATGGCATGTTTGAGCAATATATCATTTAGTGACAACTTTGCGCAAAAAAAAATAAAAAAAATAAAAAATTGTCTCTTTCCCGCAACTTGTGTCACAATATTAATTATTCCATGGACTCAACATGACTCTCAGCAAATAGCTTGGGGTGTCTACTTTCCAAAATGGGGTCATTTGGGGGGGTTTTGAACTGTCCTGGCATTTTTTGCACAACATCTAGAAGCTTATGTCACACATCACCCACTCTTCTAACCACTTGAAGACAAAGCCCTTTCTGACACTTATTGTTTACATAAAAAAATAATTTTTTTTTTGCAAGAAAATTACTTTGAACCCCCAAACATTATATATTTTTTTTAAAGCAAATGCCCTACAGATTAAAATGGTGGGTGTTTCATTTTTTTTTTTCACACAGTATTTGCGCAGCGATTTTTCAAACGCATTTTTTGGGGAAAAAACACACTTTTTTACATTTTAATGCACTAAAACACACTATATTGCCCAAATGTTTGATGAAATAAAAAAGATGATCTTAGGCCGAGTACATGGATACCAAACATGACATGCTTTAAAATTGCGCACAAACGTGCAGTGGCGACAAACTAAATACATTTTTAAAAGCCTTTAAAAGCCTTTACAGGTTACCACTTTAGATTTACAGAGGAGGTCTACTGCTAAACTTACTGCCCTCGATCTAACCTTCGCGGCGATACCTCACATGCATGGTGCAATTGCTGTTTACATTTGACGCCAGACCAACGCTTGCGTTCACCTTAGCGCGAGAGCAGGGGGGACAGGGGTGCTTTTTTTTTTTTTTTTTTTTCTTTATTATTATTATTTTTTTATCTTATTTTTAAACTGTTCCTTTCATTTTTTTTTTTAAATCATTTTTATTGTTATCTCAGGGAATGTAAATATCCCCTATGATAGCAATAGGTAGTGACAGGTACTCTTTTTTGCAAAAATTGGGGTCTATTAGACCCTAGATTTCTCCTCTGCCCTCAAAGCATCTGACCACACCAAGATCGGTGTGATAAAATGCTTTCCCAATTTCCCAATGGCGCTGTTTACATCCGGCGAAATCTAAGTCATAAAATGCTCGTAGCTTCCGGTTTCTTAGGCCATAGAGATGTTTGGAGCCACTCTGGTCTCTGATCAGCTCTATGGTCAGCTGGCTGAATCGCCGGCTGCATTTTCAGGTTCCCTGTTGAGACAGGAGAGCCAGAGAAAAACACAGAAGACGTTGGGGGGGGGGGGGGCATTCCCTCCCACTGCTTGTAAAAGCAGTCTAGAGGCTAATTAGCCACTAGGATTGCTTTTACATGAAAGCCGACCGCTGGCTGAAAAGAATGATACCAAGATGATACCTAAACCTGCAGGCATCATTCTGGTATAACCACTCAAAGTCGTGAATGGCATACCTGAAGACAAAAAAATGGTTAACAATAAAGCACAGTAAACGGTAAGGTATAAAAAATTGCATACCTGAAAAGCAAACATGATAAAACATAATAACAATAAAACATTGCAGAATAGAATACAGTAAAAAAGAGCAGAACAATAGAGAGAGAATAGAGAGAGAGAGAACAATAAAACGACAACTATTTTTTTTTTTTTTTTATATTTTTGTTTGTGTTTTTTTTTTTTTTTTACACTTTTTTTTGTAACTAACTTTTATAACTGTAACCGGTTCCAGGTTCGGGTCTCTCAAAATGCGATGGCATCTCGGGAGACCCTGTGAAAGTGTGCCTAGTCTGTGCAATGCTGTACCCTACGCTAATAGTCAACTAGTGAATGGTAGCGTTCAAAACATTCACCAATGCAAAGACCAGGATTGTCAGGACAGGAGGGACAATAATAGCGGGTGTCACGCCTATATCCGCGCTTGCTGCAGACACGACATCTTTTTTGGGGGGGTTCGTTGGGTAGGGGTACTCGGGAGGACATAAAGAAAATGCCTCTCATGCAGCCGACTGCATTTGGTTGGGGATGTGAATGGGGGAAGTACGGGCGCTGCAGAAGCGGTGGGTTCCCAATTAGGATTGGCGAATGCAGCAGGAAGGGCACTATGGGCACGACGGGCCTGTGTTTGTCTTTTTGGTGGCAGCGGGACACTACTTGTGCTTGCCACCTCACCAGCTTGAACTGCACTTTTGGGACTCGCCACGTCACCAAGTGTTACTGCAGTGCTGGTTTGACTACGACCGGGGTGTACTACGCCGCTGGTGCTTGCCAGTTCACCAAAACGCTACAAAAAAAACTTAGCGATCGCAGGGATCAGGCCTGACTCTGCGAACGCTGCAGTTATGCGTTTAGTGTTTTGTAAGTGACAGTGATCGATCGATACTGCACTTGGGTGGGCTGGGCTGGGCCGGGCGGAGGGACAAAACGCAGGTGCTAGCAGGTATCTGGGCTGATCCCGCTAACACTGCGTTTTTGGGAACCCTAAACTGCTGGGGACGCTAGTATAGATCTGATCAGATCAGATATTGATCCGATCAGATACTATACCACTAAGGGAGGCGTATGCTGCGTGCGTGGGTGTTAGCGGTACTGGCGCTAATCTGACGCTGCCTGGGGCTGGTGCTTGCCAGTTCACCAAAACGCTACCAAAAAAACTGTTAGCGATCGCAGGGATCAGGCCTGACTCTGCGAACGCTGCAGTTATGCGTTTAGTGTTTTGTAAGTGACAGTGATCGATCGATACTGCACTTGGCTGGGCTGGGCGGAGGGGCAAAACGCAGGTGCTAGCAGGTATCTGGGCTGATCCCGCTAACACTGCGTGTTTGGGAACCCTAAACTGCTGGGGACGCTAGTATAGATCTGATCGGATCAGATATTGATCCGATCAGATACTATACCACTAAGGGAGGTGTACGGTGCGTGCGTGGGTGTTAGCGGTACTGGCGCTAATCTGACGCTGCCTGGGGCTGGTGCTTGCAAGTTCACCAAAACGCTACCAAAAAAACTGTTAGCGATCGCAGGGATCAGGCCTGACTCTGCGAACGCTGCAGTTATGCGTTTAGTGTTTTGTAAGTGACAGTGATCGATCGATACTGCACTTGGGTGGGCTGGGCTGGGCTGGGCGGAGGGGCAAAACGCAAGTGCTAGCGGGTATCTGGGCTGATCCCGCTAACACTGCGTTTTCGGGAACCCTAAACTGCTGGGGACGCTAGTATAGATCTGATTGAATCAGATATTGATCCGTACAGATACTATACCACTAAGGGAGGCATATGCTGCGTGCGTGGGTGTTAGCGGTACTGGCGCTAATCTGACGCTGCCTGGGGCGACGCATATCACCGCCGGGCGATCAGGGGGCTAAACCTTTATTCGGTAATAAACGGCGGGTGCCCTGACACTATAAAAAATAAACGAACTAACCAGCGTCACCCGTAACAGTTATACGGTGATCAGTGGTGAAAGGGTTAACTAGGGGGCAATCAAGGGGTTAAAACATTTATTAGATAGTATATGGGGGTCCCTGTCGCTATAAAACACTGACGGCGAACCTAAATATTTACGTTTCTAACTAGCGTCACCAGCGACACTAATACAGCGATCAGAAAAATGATCGCTTAGCGACACTGGTGACAGGGGGTGATCAAGGGGTTAAAACTTTATATGGGGGGGTTAGGGGGGTATCCTAGACCTAAAGGGGGGTAATACTAACTGCCCGAACACTGTAACTGTCACAAACTGACACTATGCAGTAATCAAAAAAAAAAAAAAAAAAAAAATACTGCTAATGTCAGTTTGTGACAGGGGGGGGGGGGGTGATTGGGGGGGGATCGGGGGGCGATCGAGGGGGGATCGGGGGTGTAAAGTATGCCTGGCATGTTCTACTGTGTGTGTGTGTGTTTTGTGCACTCACTTGTCTTCTCTCCTCGGCGCTGGAACGGAAACTGCCAGACCGAGGAGAGATGACATCACATCCTCTGCCTGTGTGAAACGACACACAGGCAGAGGAGGATTCCCATTGGCTGGGAGCGATCGCGAGGGGGGGGCCACGATCGGATGGTCTCCCCCTCGCCTCCCGACGCTCCCAGTCAAATGCCGACCGCCGATGGCACCGGGGGGGTCCGATCGGACCCCCCGCCCGCGGGAGGCAGATCACGTACGGGTACGTGATTCTGCCTGCCCGTGCCATTCTGCCGCAGTATATATGCGGTAGGCGGTCGGCAAGTGGTTAAAAAAAAATGAAAATTTTGAAAAAAAATTTATAAAATTTTTTGTAAATGTAATTAATAAGTAATTTTGCTCCTTCACTGATGTGCACTGATGAGACGGCATTGATGAGGTGGCAATGATGAGGAGGCACTAATATGCAGCACTGATAGGCATGGATAGGCAGCACTTATGAGCAGGTACTGATGGACACTGAAAGGCAGCCCTGATTGGCATCACTGGTAGGCACTGTTGGGGCTGCACTGATGACAGGGGCGGACTGACCATTGAGCCACTCGGGCACTGCCTGAGGGCCCTGGGCCACTAGGGGGCCCCATGAGGGTTGCCAGCCTCAGTAAAACCAGGGACAGTATGAACCAGGGACAGCCAATAGACAGTATGGACCTGGGACAGCCAATAGAAACATGTCTGTGTATACTGTGTGTACATATATGTGTATACTGTGTGTGTGTATACTATGTGGCCCCATAATCTCTGATTGCCTGGGGGCCCCATAATCTCCTATTGCCCGGGGGCCCCATGAGTTGTCAGTTCGCCCCTGACTGATGATCAGTAGACATGTGCACAACAAAAAAAACTTGTTTTGTTTCGTTTCTTTACGTTTCCGTTGACTCCTAACGATTCGTAATTTCGTAGGAGGCGAGGTTTCATATTCGGACTCATTCGAACTTTCGTAACTAGTAGTAGTTTTATTTTCGTTGATACGAAATGATTCGTAATTCCGTTTAATTTTCTTTGATTCGAAATTTGTAATTTTGTTAGATAATAATTTTCGTTTATTCGGTACACTACTCGTAATTTAGTAAGTGTTACTTTTGCGAGATTGCCTTTTTCGTTGATTCGTACTTTCGTAGGAAATAAAGAATGATAATTCTATGCTGGCTTTTCTAATAAGTCCTGTACTTCCTCCAGTCCACTCCCTCAGTCACCAGACCTGACTCCGTCTCCTCCTCAACTGAATCTAAAAAGATGCCGTGTGACTCAGACACA
The DNA here is from genome assembly GCA_037952925.1 of Lithobates clamitans. Taxonomy (NCBI): domain Eukaryota; kingdom Metazoa; phylum Chordata; class Amphibia; order Anura; family Ranidae; genus Lithobates; species Lithobates clamitans. Next base: position 666,231 of record JBBGZY010000639.1, read on the forward strand.
AAAGGGATAAGCTGATTGGCTAAAGATATCAAGTAAGATACATCACTCACTAATACACGGCCCATTCGAAAGAACGATTCAAGAACACGAAATTACAAACATACGAAATTACGAACATACATATTAAGATACACTTAGGCCTCATTCTCACGAGGCGGATTCCACGGAGTCCGGCTCGGTCCGCCAGCTCAGCGGGAGATCTCTCCGTTGATCTCCGCTGAGCCGGCGGATGACAGGTCCCTCTCTGCTCACTGAGCGGGGAGGGGCTTGTCGAGCGCCGCTGGTTTCTATGGAGAGAGCAGACGAAAACGGACAGCATGTCCGTTTTCATCAGATCTCACCCGATCCGATAGCGGCGGATCTGAACGTAGAGGCATCCGTCTGCTTTTAGCGGATCGGAGTGGGTTGGATGTCAGCGGACATGTCACCGCTGACATCCGTCGCTCCATAGACTAGCACGGAGCGCCCGTTCAGGTCCGCCGTCAAAACTGGCAGGCGGACCTGAACGGTCCGACCGTGTGAAAGGGGCCTTACACTGTCAAAAAAATTATTCGAGAACAGGAACAAGGAACAAACGAAATTACGAACATACGAATGAAAATACGAACATACGAAATTATGAACAGACAAAGGATTGAAAATATGAAATGTAAATCATTCGTTATAGATGTCATTTTCTTTCTTTTACTGTTTCGGATTTTCGTAAGTTTGCCCGTTCGTAAGTTCGTATTTTCGCGTGTTCGTTATTTTGTCTATTCGTAATTTCGTAATTTTCGTATTTTGGTTCTTTCAGCTATTCGGGTGTTCGAACTGATCCGAATGAATGAATGTATGAAAATCTATTCGTTATGAACCAAATTGTACATGTCTAATGATCAGTGCCCTGATTATCTGTGCAGGTCTCCCCTGTGAGGAAATGCCTCTGATCGTCTCTCGTCTCCTCACACGCTGTCAATGTGAAAGCCGATAACCAGCATTTCCTTGTTTACATGTGATTAGCTGTGATTGGACAGAGCTGATCACATGGTTAAAGAGCCGTGTTATCGGCTCTTTACCAAGATTGGGGATGCACTGTGTCCCGGGTGGGCACAGCACGTAGCCAATGGTCACATTGTGCGCCTCCCGTGGCTGGAGTGGGATGACGTTGTCCCAGAACAATAGAACCACCCCACCGCTATCATTTCCCTATACAGTGGGCGGGAGGTGGTTAAAGCGTCACCTATGGACGTATATTGAGGTTAGCGTTTTTTGACGCCATTTCACGGCAGTGCGCAATTTTAAATCTTGACATGTTTGGTATCTGTTTGCTCCACATGACATTATCTTTTATATTTAGCCACAAAAATGTGGGTATTATATTGTGTTTGTTTGCACTACAATTCATTTTAGTGTATTTTCCTGAAAATATAGTTTGATAAACAGCTGCGCAAATATCACGTAACATAAAATATTGCAACTGCAGTCATCTGATTCTCCAGGGTGTCTGCTTTCAGAAAATATATCTTGTTTGGGGGGGTTTATGTAAGCTTCAGGCCTAAAATGATTTTTGTTTTTAAACGTGTGCAAAAACAGCGCTGGCAGCAAAAAAGTTAACTGCTTGCCGACCGCCGCACACAGATGTACGTTGGCAGAATGGCACAGGTAGGCAAATGGGCGTACAGGTACGTCCCTTTAAATTTGCCGTCTTTCGGGCGCGGCAACAGCGTGCCCGCGAGTCCCGGGAACTCAATGTTCTCCAGCGGCGCGCGATTGGTGTGGAGCGGTAGAACGGGGAGATAAATATGTAAACAAGGCATTTACCCGTTCTGCCTAGTGACATGACAGAGATCAGCGCTCCCTGTCATCGGGAGCAGTGATCGCTGTCATGTCAGTGCTAGCCCATCCCCCCCACAGTTAGAACACCTCCCTAGGACACACTTAAAGTGGATGTAAACCCAATGTCATCCTTTCTAAACTACTGCCATAGGGGTTATCTATAAGGATATACACGCCTCCTGCATGTATCTTTACCTGTCAAATGTCTCCCCTCTGTCTGTTATGAGACCCGAAAAACTGCCTATTCTGTGGGCGGGTCTGTTGTCTGGAGCTCGGTGGGCGGAGTCGTGATGACAGTAGATTCCCCGCCCACCTCTACACTCCCCGCCCACCTCTACACTCCCCTTGTGTATTTCTTACACTGAACTTCTGCTATGATCTCTAACATCCAGTGAAAAGACAGGAAAGTAACCACATGACTTCAGCATGCCAAATCATGGTGAGGTGTGGAACAGCCAATCCTTGCAGAGCTGCTGAAGAAAGGAGTGGGGGAGGGAATTAAAAAATAATGCATGTCATAGGCTAGTGCATGAGATATGTAAATCACCTGTCACTCACCGCAAGTGGGAGGATTTGACAAAGTTTTTCTCTGTTTGTCAAGTTTTATCTCACTGAACAATAAAAGAGGATTGCTCAGAGCTGGATTAACTCTTTGTGGCAAGACTGGGCTCAAATGATAGGAAATTTTATACTCTACATTATGACATCAAAAAAATAAAAAAAAATGTGGGTTTACATCCACTTTAACCCCTTGATTTAACCCCCTAGTGTGAACCCCTTCCCTGCCAGTGACATTTACACAGTAATTGGTGCATTTTTATAGCACTGATCGCTGTATAAATGACAATTGTCCCAAAATAGTGTCAAAAGTGTCCGATGTGTCCGCCATAATGTCGCAGTCATGATAAAAATCGCAGATCACTGCCATTACTAATAAAAAAAATTAATAATAAAAATGCTTTAAAACTATCCCCTTTTTTGTAGACGCTATAAACCAATCAATATACTCTTATCGCGATTTTTTTTACCAAAAATATGTGGAAGAATACATATCGGCCTAAACTGAGGAAAAAAATAGTGTTTTTTTATATATATTTTTGGGGGATATTTATTATAGCAAAAAGAAAAAAATATTGCTTTTTTTTTCAAAATTGACGCTTTTTTTTTTTTGTTTATATGGCAAAAAATAAAAACCGCAGAGGCGATCGAATACCACCAAAAGAAAGCTCTATTTGTTGGAAAAAAAGAAAGGGCGTCAATTTTGTTTTGGTGTAACGTCGCACGACCGCGCAATTGTCAGTTAAAGCGCTGCAGTGCTGAATCGCAAAAAGTGCTCTGGTCAGGAAGAGGGTAAAATCTTCCGGGGCTGAAGTGGTTAAACGTGCTAATATATTATTACTATAAAATATTCATTCATTATCAGAGGCTGGAACTACAGACCGTTGGTGACAGTGACAATAACTGCCATCCTGCACAGAACTCACCCGGAACTCACCTGGTTAGATTCAGATCAGTAATGTACAGCATCGATCACCATAGCAACAAGCCTCTTGCTTTTGATATCTCAACGAGCCAATCAGAAACACGGACGTCACGAAAGCCTGCCGCCTTTAGATCCGACATAGGTGTCTAATTTATTGCCAGAAACTCACCTAGTCTTATTTTGGGAGTTTTTTTCCAGAATATATCTAGCAGGTAATGAAGTTTATTGTAAGAAGGAACTATAATAAAATATGCACGTGCTATTTTGCATTTCGCGGTTTTTTTTTTTCAGGCGGGTCAGTCCTCAGTGGCGCGTGTATTGGTTGCACGGGGTCCTTCGCTGCTGGTGTCGCCGGAAGTGGTGTGTGGAGCGGCGTGAGGTGAGTGAATGGGACGTATGGGGAACGTTCCCGGGGTACAGAGCGTCTCCCCTTATGTGTATGGAGGAGGGGGAAGGAATGCTGGGGCTTGTCTGCTGTAAGATAGTCCTAAAGTTGTCCATAGACTGAAGCCAAATCCTTCTCACCTCCCTCCTTTCTTGTCTGCTGTATAGACCTGTGTGTATTGTTTAAAGAGACCCTGTCACCAACTTAAAAAAGCAAATATAAGGCCCATTCACACTGTGTGCATGCTGAACTGTGCGTTTTCTGCTGCAATGAGCCACGAGGAGGTGGTGGTGTGTTGTACTGCCACTCACTGCATCGCAGTTCTGTGCTGTGTGTGGGAAAACAATTGTTTTCCCACACACAGCACAGAACCGAGCAGTGACCGGTGTTTATCCAGTGCGCAAAATTCCAATCACCGCACTGTGAGGGGACGGAAGCAGAGAGGATCAGGAGCAGCTGTGCATGGCAACCAATCAGCTTCCAACTTTAGTTTTCAAAGCTTTGCTCAGCAAACTGAAGCTAGAAGCTGATTGGTTGCCATGCGCAGCCGCTCCCTAAAGACAGTGCTGTGGTGTGAACAGGACACATAGAGAGCAATTGTTGTTCCTGTGCAGATCTACGTCGCTCATGTGAGCTGTTGTGAGTAGGGTTGCCACCTCATCCCTTTGATTTACGCAGGTTCTGAGGCTAAAATAATGCAGATAAAGCACCAAGTGAGTTTAATTACCACCTTAAAGTGGAGTTCCACCCATCGGATTCCTCCCCCCCTCCGGTTTCACAGTTGGCACCTTTCAGGGGGGTGCAGATACCTGTATATTACAGGTATCTGTACCCATTTCCGGCATAGATAGCTGCAGAATCTGCGGTTATTTACGCCACTTCCTGTTCCCCCCCCCCCCCCTGCTGTCTGCTGGGAAACACACAGGTCCCAGAGACAGCAGGGACCATCCGTATTGTGCTGCGCGACTCGCGCATGCGCAGTAGGGAACCGGGAAGTGAAGCCGCACGGCTTCACTTCCTGATTCCTTTACCGGAGATTGAGGCGGCAGCACCTGTGGACCGAGAGACGGTTCGGCCTCAGGTGCCGACATCGCGGGCGCCCTGGACAGGTAAGTGTCCATGTTTTAAAAGTCAGCAGCTGCAGTATTTGTAGCTGCTGACTTTTAAAAAAAAAAAAATTCGGCGGAGCTCCGCTTTAACCTCCCTGGCGGTATGATTATTTCGGATTTTAGGTGCTGAAAGCGGTACCATTATTTTGCATGGAAATTTGGCGTTTTATATTGTAGGCCTGTAAATCTTAACAATAACACACTTAAATCTGTCCAAACCAGAGTCTAGTAGATATCCCGGGTATGATAAAGTTTGAAACACAAAAACATAAATTATAATATAATAAATAAAAATAAATAATTAAAAAAAAAAAAAAAATAGTAATAAAATAAATTTCCCCACAATTCACTATCGCTCAATTCTGCAAGTGTTCTAATTTATTATCGCTGTTTTCTAGCTGGTCTAAAGCCACTTTTGACGTAAAGGGACAATTTTTGGTTGCTATGGACAATCTCCAGTTTCCAGGCAGAAAGAACAGTTTTATATATATATAAAACTGCATGCAGGACACTGGGCAGACCACTAGGGACAAAGGGGATGTGTCATTATTTGATACAGTACTGTAATCTGTAAGATTACAGTATACTGTATCTATACTGTGTGTTTCACTTTTTGAATTTGCCGCCGAACTCCGTCCCCGTGCGTCGCAACGCTCGCAGGGAACGGAGCTCGGCACTGTGAATCGAGCGAGACACAGCGGCTCGCCGATCACAGCGGGGAGACATCGCAGGAGACAAGGTAAGTAAACTCTTCCTGGATCCTGCAATGCAAGCCCGAGTCTGGCTCGGGGATACCGCTTTTGGTATGAAAAATCCACCCCGAGCCAGACTCGGGAATACCGCCAGGGGGGTTAATCAGCCACAGAACCTGTGTAATTATGTGTTCGGGTTTAAAGGGATGAGGTGGCAACCCTAGGTGTGAGTGATCCCTCCAACTACAAAGTTCATCTGGGCTTTATAAGAGAAGTGTGTGATTTAAGACGTTCGAGTCCCCTCGGTGGATTCTGCAGTTGTCCTCCGCCGCTTTTAAGGCTCCTTTCACACTGAGGTGCTTTGCAGGCGCTAAAGTGCTAAAAATAGCACCTGCAAAGTGCCCCAAAAGAGCCGCTCAATGCACTCCAGTGTGAAAGCCCCAAGGGCTTTTACACTGGAGCGGTGCGCTAGCAGGGCGGTCAAAAAAAGTCCTGCAAGCCGCATCTTTGGAGCGGTGTATTTACCGCTCCTAAAGCGCCCCTTGCCATTGAAAACAATGGGGCAGCGCTGCAAACCCGCCAGCAAAGCGCCGTTTAACCCTTGTTCGGCTGCTAGCGGGGGGTTAAAACCACCCCGCTAAAACGATGGTAAAGCGCTGCTATATTTAGCGCTGCTGTACCGCCAGCGCCCGCATGCCTCAGTGTGAAAGTAGCCTAAAACCTGCTTAACCTGCTTATTGCCTGATTCTCGGTCTGCAAAGAGCCAGTAACTGTCAGCCAGCGGCACTCTGCTCTGCCCCTCCGGCACTAACTGGAGCGCCAGGCTGTGGAGGGGGTCGGGAGCGGTTGGCTCAGGTTCTTGGCGGCTCACTGAGCCAGCTGCCAGTCCAGGCATCTGGGTGGATCCGATGTTTTTTTGTTTTTGTTTTTTTTTTAAATCAAAAAGGTTTTTATGGAACATGTCAAAAAAACAACCGCTTCCAATGTACTAGTACATAAAGAGTTTTCATCCAATAACGTATACACAAGCATGTTAACCTTACCATTCCTACACAACCTAAGTACTCCCAGCACTTGCATTCTACTACTCCATCCCCCCCACTGACACAGCACTCAGCATGCATGGTATAGATACGGTATATCTTCACCCCTATGGACACTGTAAAAGTCGAGACATCACAAGTTCTCTAGGGCTTCCAGCTCTCAGGCCGCAGTTTGGAGACCACTGCTGTAGAGGAAAGATGCCTTATTTATTCTGAAGTCGGTCCGCTCACGTGATATCCCCAGCGGCCAGCTTCTCGGGATGGGAGAGATTGCCGACAACGTCTGCAGAGTCTGGGCGATGACGTCACCCATAGGCTTATTATGGGGCATCCATTGTCAGCTGTCCCTCCTCTACTCTAAAGCCAACGCTGGGATCCAATCATGTGACCGGACCAAAGTTCCTTCAGAATAGGTAAATATAGATAACTTTCCTCTACACAGGATACTTGGTATAGGCAGGGCTTTGAATGGGGGGTGGGAGAAGATTTATACTTGGTCAGTATTTGACTGGACTTCTATTTTAACTACATCAACTGTTATACGAAATACAATAAATTCATCCATCCATCTATCCTTTCACCCATCCTGGATGAATTACTGTTTTTTTTTTTTTTTAAAAGAGTGAAAAAGATGAAGGAAGACAGTTGTGGGTTTCAACTGAACTTTCACTTTAACCCTTTCATGATGGAGGGTAAAACAAATCCTAACACCTCAAAACAATTTTGCAACTTTGGCATGTGTGAGGTAAACTGTACATATCATCGCCGCTATGTAGTGTATCCAGGTGGATTATACCTTGTTTATTTTTTTTCAAGACAAAGTGGGCTTTCATTTGGCGGTAAATGGTAATGGATATCTCATGATTTCTCTTCCCTTTTTTATTTTTTTTTTATCAAAGGAAAACTGAACCCAAATAAAATAATTAAAAAAAAACATTATTTTAAATTTAGCTGTATTCTTTTTGCTATTGCAATAACTTACCACCAAAAGACAATCCAAAATATATTCTCCTGCTCCTGTCGGTTGCAGCGATACCACATATGCGTATGTTATTTGTTGTCTGGTTTTTGTTTTGTTTGTTTTTTTTAAACACACTGATAGTAAATTTAAAAATGTTTTTTTTTTTTTTTCCCTGACCCTGACCTTTGACCCTAACACTGGCCTAGATCAAACCCTGATCTGGCTATTTGTTCATTTTTTTGGTTATTTGGGGGTGTTTTTATACACTTTTTTGTTTACACTTTACTCCTCTAGCAAGGAGAAAAAGGATACAGTGTATCTTTTTCTCCATTCATGGGAAGAAAATAACACAGGGGCGGGCTTACAGTGACTGATCACTGTGATGTCCAATCAGACGCAATCTGGTGATCGGGAACCGGGCCTCGCTGTTCCTTATCATTAGTACATGACCCTTCAGGGGTTTATTGGTGACAGCTCAGTCTCTCTGCAGCATGCTCTCCGCACAAACACGGCGCATATATGCAGCCCCATGCATAAAGACCCACTTTTATGTCAGTGCATATATGCGTATGATCCTCGGAAAGGCGAAGGGGTTAAAGCAGCTAAGTATATTTCAGGTCGTCTTCTTTGAAAAGCAATCACAGCCTGAGTAGAAAAACCTGTACCCTGCCAGCATGCCACAGAGAAGGACCCCTTGATCTCTGTGTGAAAGCAATGGTCTCTCTGCAGAGGTCTGTCGCACCCCCTGCTTAGTCATGATTTTAGTAAATCGTGCTCCCTGTAGTAAGGATATTAGAATATCTGGCAGGTGTTTACTGCTGTCTTGGCTCACTGGTTAAATCTCCCCTCACGTCATGTCTCTGTAGGACGGGAAATTATGGGAAATTCCTAAAAATTGCACGACAGCCTACAGACATTGTTAAAAACATAACAGTCCCTAACCCTTCCACATTTTGTATTGATGAAATCGAAAATGTTTTGGTTGACGGTTGAATGAAGTTTGAATTTAAAGAATAATTCCAGACATTGGCATGTTATACATAATTACCTTACTCCAGTTTGGAGCAATGTAAGGATGTATATTCCATACCTGGCTGATGCACCTGGAATTTGGAAATCATTGGTGTAGAGATATGCAATTAGCCGACCTCCAGCTGTTGCAGAACTACAAGTCCCATGAGGCATAGCATGACTCTGACAGCCACAAGCATGACACCCAGAGGCAGAGCATGATGGGACTTGTAGTTTTGCGACAGCTGGAGGTCCGCTGGTTGCATATCTCCGGTGTAGACATTGCTAATCCAGTGTTCACCATTTGCTTTTGGGTCCCGCGCCGAGCGGTTGCATTGTGAACACACGAGGTTGGCCACTCGGCACAGATGCCATTCAGAGAATACTTTGCATTTTCTGAATGAATGCAAAGTGTTCTCTGATTGGACAAGGTGGAGAAGTGGGGTGGTGATGTCACCCTCCTGTATTCACAATGTATCAGGCTAGCCAGTCAGCATGGGACACAGAAGCAAGTGGAGATCACTTAAGAAGAGGTGTCTGCGTCAGTGATTTCCAGCTTCCAGGGGGATCAGACACTCATATCATTATCTACATTGGTCCAAGCTGTGTATAACATGCTGATGCCTGGAATTATTCTTTATACAGGGGGTCCCCGGGTTACAAACAAGATAGGGACTGTAGGTTTGTTCTTAAGTTGAATCTGTTTGTAAGTCGGAACAGGTAAATTTTTTAAGTGTGGCTCCAGCCAAAAAATCTATTTTTAAGTTTTGTAGATAGCATAGGGAAGGGTTATCATCACCCCTGTAACATTTGTTTTGCTGTCTGTGCCCCTGTTCAGAAGATTTCATCTCACTTTCTGTCCCAATGACAATTGGATTTTGAAAATTTGGGGTTATTAGCGAAATAAGGATAGGTGATAAAGCATCAGTGGAGACACCTTTTTCCATATTAACTCTTACAGGAGTGAATTTCCCTTCCTAGGGGTAGATTTCCTCTCACTTCCTGTTGTCTCCCTCCGTTTGTAAGTAGGAGTCGTTTGTAAGTCGGATGTTTGTAAGTAGGGGACCCCCTGTAATGTATGCAAAATAAAACAATTCACTTATTATTTGCTCCCTTTTGGTGTGCTAAATATGCAAAAGTGTTTAATTTCTTTTTTAATCGGTTCAAGATACCTGTGGATTTTGTAAGCAATCCTGTGAAATGATAGCTTCTTGTGCTCTCTCCCTGTGCACAAGAAGGAGTTATAGAGATGGGGGGGGGGGGGGTCTGTGTTCTTTGTAATCCAGTAGACATAGGCAGGGCTGGCACCTCCTGTTTAGGAATTCAGAGCTGTGTTGTCATGTCAAAGAGAAATGTAGGAGCATACTTTATTTCTAACACATCAACAGTTACTTTTCTGTACTTGCAGGGTATTTAAAGGCATACAACACAGTGAAATATGCATGTATGCCAAAGATGTACTAAATATATATTTTTTTTCTTTAATTTTGCCCAGACGTGCACTTTAAAATACTATTTTTGTTGGCGGAAAATTGTACCTTTATCTGCCCTACTTCTACCTGTAACTTCGTTGCTGGTCTGTCTTGTCAGATTCGGATATGGCTTTATTGCTAACAATGATGTGTTACATCATGTAATATTTTTTCTATTTACATCCAGAATTTGCAGGCATGGACACCGACCCTTATGATGAGTTTGGGAACTACATTGGTCCTGAGCTGGACTCGGATGATGACGACGATGATGACGATATGGGCAGAGATGACAGGGATATTGATGTGGTGAGACCCATTTCTATAATAGTAGACTGAACTGAACAAAAATGGGATGCATGTACACAGCCTGTCTGTCAGCTGAGAGTCTGGCTTATGACATTCATTTCAGCACATCCTAACAAACATACCTTTTCAGTGTTCCTTCTACATTCTCTTTAGAAAAGCTGTTATCTTCTCTCCCCCTCTATCTAAGATAATGTAATTCAGGAGGAATGAAAAGGCTGGACATGTAGCTAATAAGTGGTTGCCATGTTAGGAGATGAGAAAGTTTAGCTTTCACTTGATCAATGGGTGGAAGATATTTTAAAAGTCAAAGGTCCTTCCTAAACTGTACCCGTGATTAGGCTACTATTACTTGTATATTCAAGTATTTATATATTTGTAAGGGGAAATGATCCCCCTCTGACCTGGGGGCTCATTTACCTTAAATAGCAATTCATCCTTAAAGTGATTGTAAACGATCACCTTATAAAACAGCTCATTCAGTTTAAAATTGTAATGAAAGACAAAACATTTGTGTATAGATATAAAAAAAAAAAAAAATATTTTATTTTTCCCCTTATTTATTTTTGTATGCAACCCTACCTTATGGGGGAGGAGAAGCAACAGCACACTGATCTTACCAGTGTCATAGGCTGTGTGTGTGTGTGTGTGTTTGGGGGTGTCAGGACTAGTCTGATCATTGGAGGAGAGCAGGTTGAGTAACCAGCATAGCTACAGAACTGACCAGTGTGTGTTCTCCTGCTTAGTGTGGTCAGTTTTTAATAGGAAAGTTAGGGGACTGACAGGATCACCAGAGATTTCACACAAAGGAAGCAATACTTAGAGAACAGGATATTTTTTTCTCATACAAGTACATGGTACAGCGTCCACATATCAGGATAATAAAATGCTAGGATAACAATTACTTTAAGGTTCACAGCAGAAGTTGTTCTCTCAGTAGCTTAGCTCATTCTGCTGAATTTAATTACAAAGCATAATCTAACACTCCTTCTCCTATTAAGATAAAATTTCTGTGAATGTTTATTTTAGCAGGAATGCAGCTTGGCATTAACAATTCACTTCCTGACATTACTCCTGTCCTGTAACAATACATTGGTCATTTGTCTCTCTCCAGGCAGATGACGAGGATGATGATGATTATATGGCAGATCCTGATGAGGATCGGGGTGGTATGGAAGTTGTTCTCCATGAGGACAAGAAGTATTACCCCACTGCAGAGGAAGTGTATGGCCCAGAGGTGGAGACTATTGTGCAGGAGGAGGATACCCAACCCCTGACAGGTAAGTAAATACTTTATTAATTAGTTGTGGACCTTCTGTATGTAAATGTGCTGAAGTACTTTGACCTTCAAGAAGTTTTTATGAGATTCCACATCCTCTAATATAGATTTCACAGCAGCTTATGCTACAGTCCTCAGTATAACCGATTGTTGCAGTGATCATGGATTGAAACTATGTAACTACTGTACTTTGTTGCATTTTTTTTTTTAACCGACTGATCTGCTGGCATGTTTAACTGCAGGAGACCATTAAAAGGAAAAAAAAAAATAGGTTTTTGTTTTTAAATAAAGGTGTTTTTACTATGTAACTTCTAGTTAATCCTCACTGACTTCTCTTGACCAGCATTTTTACCTATGCAATCCTCCGCGTTCTCTGTCACTCCCCTATGCTCTGGTGGTGGACTGTTCAGTTTGGCAAAGCTGACCACCAGAGCATTGGTTATTAAAGGCTGCGCGGACCAGTCTTGTAGTGCAGAGGATCAGGTAAATAGAATTGCTTTTCTTGCTCCCATAGATGTAAACAAGCATATAACGCTTGCAATGAGGGTGCAAGGGAGAACTTTTACTTTCCCCAGCGATCAGCTTTTAAATACGCCTGTTGAAGTTCATGCAGTCTTTTTGTATAATCCACTATTAACTTTTGTTTTTCATAGAGCCCATTATTAAACCAGTGAAGACAAAGAAGTTCTCAATGATGGAGCAAGGGCTTCCAGCCACTGTATATTCCATGGAGTAAGTGTCTATTCCCACAACTTCATCCCTCGGTGCAACAATATCCAGCTTGCATCTCCTCATTACTTTTATATTCCATTTTTTAGGTTTCTTGCTGATCTAATGGATAACTCTGAGCTTATCAGGAATGTCACTCTATGTGGTCACCTCCACCATGGAAAGGTATGTGATGGATGAATTGTAATTTCAGATGTACTTTGCTTAATCAATTATGGCATTGAAGATGTATAAAACTGTAGCAGGCAAACAGGAGTTGGCTTACTTTAGTTAAATAGGTAAAATAATATTGTTGATTAGCTTTTAGTTTTTATCACTTTACTGCACTTTTTAAATTCTTGTTAAAGTCTTGTTAATAAATCCAGATATAAAGCTGAACTCCAGACATGTGTAAAAAAAACAAAAAGAAATGCAGCTCTGAAATGATGAATACATCTTTTAAACGTAAGCAGTATGTGTACCTGAATATGACTTTTATCAGCCTCTTGCAGTCCCTTCTACAGCAGAGCTAAGCCCTGGAGAGAGGTACAGGACTGCAAGGCATTCGGGTGTGCTACATTCAAATGCGTGAGAGAGAGCAGAGTGACAAAAATAAATCTGCTGCAGAGAAAAATTAGGTCTCCTAATATGCCAGACAGAGCTTTGCTTTGTGATTGGACTCTGCAAATCTTGGAACTGGATAGGCAGAAAAAAAAACAAATTTTTTGGCACGTAAAACAATTCAATTATGTGTATTTTATATGTGTATTTTGCTATTTGCCTGGAATTTAGCTTTAAGCAGAGTAGATAATACGGATAATTGTGTCACATGGTATATTTTTTATAGTCCTTTGTTTTTTTTTTTAAACACACAATATCATTACTTATAACCTACCGCTTCTTTCAGACCTGCTTTGTAGACTGTTTGATAGAGCAAACTCATCCAGAGGTCCGGAAGCGCCATGATCAGGATGTGAGTACCTGTCCTTTATTCCTCTAACCATGAACTGCACTTTCCCTACAAAGTAGGATGCATGTAGTGTGTGGACAATATGCCTTCATTGTATTGGTATTGCCTGCACTTTGGGAAAAAAAAGTATATCAGTGATCCTTATATGCCATGTAAGAAAACCTTAACTAAGTTTAAAAGAAAAAAAATGGATGCAAATTTGTTTCTGTTGTCATCAGACCTGCTCTGTTTTGCTGGCTATATATCTGCAGCATTTGTTTTCTGAATGCCTTTCTGATGAGCCAAAGGATCTGAGAATGTTTACAAAGTCAATTGTGTGAAGATTTCTTTCAAAAAATCCAATCAAATGAATGAAAAGAAAATCCATTTTTACATTTACTTAAGAGGAACTGTAGTCTGCTCATATAATTTGTAATAAAAACATCTTTGCCATTCTGAAGCTTCCCTCCAACCACCTGCATATTATTTTATATATACTGTGATTCTGTACTTACCAAATATGCTGCAGAAATCTCTCTCCACTAAGTCTGGCTGCATCCATTTTAACTGTGGGTAGCTGAAGCTGCTGCCTGTCCACTTCCTGGATTTACACAGAGCCACACCTCCAGCTCTGCAGCTCTCATTGGCCCCTTTATGACTCACCCCCCTCCCTTCGTGGCAAACTCTCACTAGAGTTAGAGAGAGAGCTGTGCATGATGTCATAAGCCTAGGCTAATGACCAGACAAGAGAGAGAAAGTGGGCTCTATAAGGTTTTTACTGGCAGAAAAAAAATGTTTTACTATCCAAAGTTAAAACAACAAGGACAGAAGATTTAATAGATGAAAAGATGAAAAAATGACTGAAGTTCCACTTTATTATCCAATCACATGAAAAGAAAATCCCTGTTTACATTTACTTATTTCATCTGCGCACAATTGGATAATTAAAGTGAATGTTTACACAATTTATTGTGAACATTAGCTATTACCAAACTAAGACCCCTTTCACACCGGGGTGGAGCGGACGTTAGTGGTAAAGCACCGCTAGTCTTAGTGCCACTTTACCGCTGTTATAGCGTCGCTTTGGGCGCTGCTAGCCGGGAGCTTTTAGCCCCCCGGAAGGGGTTAAAAGTGCTTTGAAAGCGGCGCCCATTCGTTTCAATGGGTGGTGGAGGAGTGGTGTATACACCGCTCCTCCTTCGCCCCAAAGATGCTGCTTGCAGGACTTTTTTTTTTTTTTTTTCCTGTCCTGCAAGCGCACCGCCCCAGTGTGAAAACACTCGGGTTTTACACTGGGGCTGCAGAAGAGGCAGTTTTCATGCACTTTAAAGGCACTATTTTTAGCGCAAAAATGCCTCTAAAGCGCCTCAGTGTGAAAGGGATCTATATGGGAGGGGCATGATCACAACCACATGCAGATTCTCAAATTTTCCCTATTTTCCCAAGATTCTCCCATCATAAATGTACAACAAACCAAATAAAGACTATATAGAAATGGGGTTTGAGCTGACTACCCCAAACTGAGGAATGAACACTTTACATCTGTTAATTAAAAATAACAGTGTTTTATTACATTATACTGTATTATACTGTATTTGTTATTAATGTATCTAAAAAAAACTCATCCCCTCTATGGATGCGTTACAATACAAATGTTAAAAACTTCCAGCAGCAGTCGACAAGTTTTGTGGCTTTACTGTTTCCTCAGGACTGTAAGATGGCTTGAAAGTAAATTACATCTGTAAGGGTAAACAATATTAACGACAATGAAAAACCATTACATAATCAAAATTCTTCACTATCTCAATTCAGTCAATACACATCCATTTTCGTATACAAATACTTTTATTATGTGCAGTTTAATAGAAGTATGAGGAGAGCTGGGTGCACAGAAAAAAAAACTTTAACAATGGGTACATACCATGCATACTTGATATAAAAAAATTTAAAAAATACACCCACAATGTGGACCCCAGGGGAACTGTCAGCACCAGGCTGCGGGGACGCATAGGGAAAAACAGACTGGAGGGAACTAAAGAACAAGGACCAAAAAGTCTTATGAAATACAGAAAAAGCTCTATGGAATATCTCTCTATCCATCTCTTCCACCTAAAATATGAGCATTGGGGGTGGGGGGTAATACAATTGTATTTCCCAAGGAAGGAATAGAAAGAAAGCAAATATTACCAAAAAATAAAACAATTAAGCTTTGATATTCCTGATATGGATGAGCAGTGGAGAAAGCACTTAATTTAATCCAATCCTCATATACTTCTATTACATCTAATACTCTGCGGATGCAACTAGAACTGTAAAGATGTAGGCCATACTGTCCCTTATTCTGTCAAAGAAGTGCAGACATATCCCTAAAGTCGTGTAGCATGAAAAGCAAACTACCATAACCACTGAGATGAATGCAGACTACATCTAAAACAGCACCTATACCACATAAGATCATAAGCATACAGATGGGAAATACCTGTAGCCACTAATCGAGGTACTGCGCTTGTGACTACAGACCGCAGGGTACAATCAATCTACTGGGCCTCTCAAGGACCTCCCAAAAAAAAGCCCCAGAGAAAGAAATCAAGGGAATGAGGGCTGGAGAAGATATAGGGCCAGCTAAGGAGGTCCTTCCCCACTGCTGTCACCCACCGTCCTAACAGAGAAACATTCATGAGACCCACGGCATCTCCCAAATAAGCAGAACGCCAGGGCTGCCACTCTATGCAGCCTGCAGCCGTACAGCCAGAACTGACACACCTCCGGACTGGAAGTGAATTACCGGAAGATGGCTATCTTGCCCTCCAGCTTGGACTGCATGCCAAGGGCAGGGGTGCATGAAGCAAGTAGAGCAGGGGAACCCGGGGCATCAAGGGTCCATTAGGGCTTCCCACCCAGTGCCCACCAACAATAATATGATGACACAGACAAAAAACAAACCACCAAACGAACAGACAGATACAAACCATCAACACAAGAAAGAGAAAACGCCCAGAACAAGGATACAAAACATCAAAACAGCACACCACCAAAACAAAATATTGGAAATGGAAATTGGATAAATGTGTATTGACTGAATTGAGATTGTGAAGCATTTTGATTATGTAATGATATTTCATTATTATTATTAATTTTGTTTACCCTTATAGATATAATTTACCTTCAAGCCATCTTGTAGTCCTGAGGAAGCAGTAAAGCCGCAAAACTCGTTGACTGCTGCTTGAAGTTGTTATCATTTGTATCGCATCCATAGAGGATGAGTGTTTTTAGATGCAGTTTTAACAAATATATTGTAATAAAGATTTGTTATTTTTAATTAACAGATGTAAAGTGTTCATTCCTCAGTTTGGGATAGTCTGGTCAAATCCCATTTCTATAAGTTCTTTGTTTAGTTTATTGTGAACATTCTCAATTCTTTGGTAAATTGGCCTCATTATTTCACTAAGGATCTGGAAGGCCTCAAATTTAAACTAGTAATAAAAAAAATAACTATATAAATACAATAAAAATACATTACTATATCCCCATTTATCTTTGCAGGAAAAAGGTTAGTTCCTTCCAATTTCAATCACTATGTGTAACTGTAGCATGTATGGAGCCGCAATTATCAATGGGCCAGCTATGTTTTAGTATCCCTTTTTAGTGAATTACCACCTTTGTGTTTTGTTAATCTGATGTATGTTTCTCTTTTTCTTCATCAGCTCTGCTATACTGACATTCTGTTCACAGAGCAGGAGGTGAGTGGTTGCATTGTTCATGTTATATATACATGTAGCAGTTTTTGGTCATGTACGAACACACAATTTATGATGCGTCTTCTTTACAGAGAGGAGTCGGCATGAAGAGTACACCAGTGACAGTCGTTCTTCCGGACACCAAAGAGAAATCTTACCTCTTTAATATTATGGACACGCCTGGTATGTTAAATCATTAGAGGTGGTGGTTAATGTACTTTCTGTTTTCCTGCTCCCTGCAAAGACAGGTTTGTATGACCATCCTGAAGGGCACACACGTTTTAGTTCTTTACCTGTATCTACATAGTCTGTAGTCCTAGTTATGTAAGTTAGGCTCATTATGTAGAGCTACATTTTAGAGCAAACCCTTGTTTTGTCCATACAGGCCAAAAGTAATTTAATGCCTCCTCTTACCCTGCACTGTTTTTTCACATTTTTGACACTTAGCTCAGACAAAAAGTGGCAGGTATGCCTGGGTATGGAGTGACACGTGGCTCACTGCTTTCATTTCATACTACAGCACTGCTGCTGGGGTATTAGTACAGTACTCTAACATGAGGGCAGAAATAGGCTTTAGGCTGTGTAAGCTCTGGCTAGAGCAACTAGAAGCTTACACTTGGGGGGCCTCCTTACATTGTTCTGGGTTATGCGGAAAGTTGAGTGTGCCCTTCTGGTGAGCAGGGTACTAGAGTAAACTTTTTGTTTTCCCATTTAAAAGAGAAGTATGGGATTACTTTTTTTTTTTTTTTTTTTTTTGGAATTATACTTGTCTAGGTGGATGCAGCATCTGTCCCCGACCAGCTCTTTGGGCTGTGGAGGGGGTGGGAGCGGCCAGCTCTGGGTGCTGGTTCTGGCTCCTGGGTGGATCCCGACCCATACACGATCGCTCCCGAGCCCAGACCGGCTCTGTGACGTCAGCTGCTGTCTGCTGAAAACAGGTCACAGGAATGCAGAACAAACTGCGCTCCTGTGATCCACAGAAGTACAGCCAAATGAGCAAAATGTCTTAGTAAATAAAGGGCAAAAGTGATATTTGTCGATGACATCAGACATTCCAGTTGGGGAGAATGTTACCTCAACACTTAAGCCAGCCAAAGCTGTTTTGATATGATTATCGAATGTTGTACCTGTACTAATAGAATTATGTTGTGCTGTATGAGCTATTACTGGCCTTCCAAACAATGCTATTTGCCTGGTTGTCCCTGATTTAAGTGCTTCCTGAGTCACAGACCCAGAACAAGCATGCAGTAAGTGAACTGAAAACTCAGACAGCCTCCATATTTCAGTACTATTTTTTTATGCAGATAATGCATTTATATTCTACAAGACTATTTATGAAATAGTCATACTTTGTATCTGTGTTTTATAGGAAACCTGTCATGAGAGTAACATGGAGGCAGCTATTGCTGACCTGTACTCCTAAAAATGTTAGTTGCCTGAATGTTTCTCATGCTGACACTGAATTACATACACTGAGTCACAGCCCTGAACAAGTACACAGGCACATTATTCTGACTTGTTTGTAGGTCAGGCATTCAGCTTCACTACCCAGGCAGATGGCACTGAAAGAGGTCCACAATAACAGCCTACGTGTTTCTCCCATGACAGGCTAACACTTGGTGCAATAAGAGCATTTTTTGCAAAATGTGGACATTAGTAAATTACTGTCTGTCTTTATGGGAAGATCCTGCAGTATAAAGATATGTATTGTTACCTCCTGTGCTTTCTAGGACATGTGAACTTCTCTGATGAGGTGACAGCTGGGTTCCGCATATCAGATGGGATTGTCCTGTTCATCGATGCTGCTGAAGGGGTAAGCTTTCTTGTGCCACAGTTGGTTTGTGCACCCAAACTTTATTTCACTTGGTTCCCTTATATTTTACATTTAAACCCATAAGGACATAGAGAACATTCTCAAGAGACCTACACTACATGTAATATGGAACAGCTTTCTGTAAAGTGTTGACATTATCATAGATTTTAATCTTGTGTCCCACTTACTGTTTAAAATGGTACAGCTTAACCTCCTCAGTAACTTTCCTAAAAAAATGAGCAGCTCAGGCAGATTTCCAGTTTTTCTATCTTTATTCTATTCACATACCTACAATATTCCCTGTTTCCTTACATTGCTTATTTATCCCTTATACAGGTCATGCTGAACACAGAGCGTCTGATAAAGCATGCCGTGCAGGAACGCTTAGCTGTCACTGTTTGCATTAACAAGATTGATCGTTTGATTCTGGAACTAAAGCTTCCCCCTACTGATGCCTATTATAAGCTAAGGCACATTGTGGATGAAGTTAATGGGTTGTTGAGGTGAGTGGACCTTTTCAATGCTGCAGATATTAAAGGGAGCCTCTGCTTTCCCTATATTCTCTAGGGCAAAACATTAGATTAGCTTTATTTCTGGCCCCCTTAGCTGCTTATATTCACCTTTTCTATCACTCCATTTGTCCAGGAAAGCAAAATGATATGTCAGGTTCATCTGTATATGGGGGAGCTCCCCTTCCTCCCACATGACAGTGCTGGGGCTTAGTGATTGGCTGTTCAAGCCTTGTCATTTGGAGGTACAGCATGCATTTTCAGCTGTGACTTGGAGCTTACACAGACCTTCATCTAATTTCCATAGGAGGTGAAAATAGTTATGAACAGCTGCAGGGGATGATATTAAAGTGAACCAGTTTGCTTTGCCATGAATGGGTGGTGCACAGGTTTAATTTGAAGAGACTTTGTCCTCAGACCATTCGTTTCCACAAATATCTTCCCATAAGATTATATGTGCATTTTCTTTTTTTAATGAGGCAATTCTTAATAAAGAGTGTTTCGAAGTTACAGTTTCATATAAAAACAAGAATTAATATATGTGCATTTCATTTTTTGCACGTTATTTACCCGTGAAAGCCTCCTGAGAATATTGCTGGTTGCCGCCATCTTGAATGTGATATTGGTAGCTCAGCTGACTCAGAACTGTCACTTGAGTCACACTCTGTAGTAATGCCCTTCAATTCACCCCTGACAGTTACATTAAAGGAGAGAAGGTAGGAACAGAGAAACTCCAGCGAAGACAGTAATTGGCCACTTCCAAGGTAGAGGCTATGCTAGGAAATTGACTCTCCTGGAGTAGACAGATTTTCCAGCTAATTCAGTGACACATTGCAAGTTAATAGAAAAGAAATTAAAAAAGTAAGTATTTAAATCCCAACTTGGGGAAACATTAAAAGTACCCCTTGCAGTGGGGCTTCACCTGCACTTCTAAAGTTATTTGCTCATTTAGGTCTAGGGGAAGTGGAAAAGATGATTCACACACCCAATCCTCTGCGCTGCTAGATTGGTCCAGGCAGCATCTTCTCCTCTATGCTTCAGCGCTTTAGGGTCCTGATGTCATCAAGGCCAATGCAGGGTCTATAGCCCTTCATTGCATGTTAAGAAGCCATGGGACAGTCCACTGCTAGAGTATTGGGAATCGGAGGATCAGGTAAGTAAAAGCATTTCTCTCCCCTTGACAAGATGAGCAGTTAACTGATGCATTGTAGGTGTAGCCCACTGCAAAGGATAATTTTAAAGTTTACCAGAGTTGGGCTTTACAATACTTTCTTTGCCTGTACTTTTTATTATGCTGGTGACAGGTGCTACTGGTGTATTCCTTCCAGTAATAACTGTTTGTCTCTGTCTTCAGCATTTATTCCACAGACGAGCATCTCATTCTGTCCCCTCTCTTGGGCAATGTCTGCTTTGCAAGCTCACAGTACAGCATATGCTTCACCCTGGGCTCTTTTGCCAAGATCTATGCGGATACTTTCGGTACGTTAACTTTCTGTACTAATGTGTGATATTGTAAAATTGTAAAAGCTAAATTAGAGAGTAAAAAAATATAAACCTTTAACATTAGCCTGCTTATATGTGGAAATAGAGAAAAACCTGCTGTAGTTGTGCAATAAAATATGTTGAAACTTACATGGAAGGAATAGGTAGCTGTTACTTGAAGAAAAGACTGCCTGCAACCTTAGGCCTGTAGCAGGGAAGCAATTCTGTCACCCACAAAACACTCAACCAGTAGCAGAAACACTATGGAGTTGATTTACTAAAATTGGTTTCGGAGCTGCGCCATATTTTGTACCCTCCAATCAGCTTCCAGTTTTTTTTGTTTTTTTTTTCAATAAGATGATAATGGAAAACAGGACAAATAGAGAGGAAGAATCTCCCTAATAGGGGCACAGACAGCAAAAAAAAACTGACAGGTGTTCTAATCCATCTCTCCTCTATCCAAAATGTAAAAAAAAGAGTTTTGCCTTTAGTTATACTTTAACCTCTTGCAGTCCTCCCCATAGCAGTTTTACTGCTACAGGGTGGCAGCTATGTGCCATATCACGTATATCTACGTGATTCCGAACTTTCGCCTACAGGGGACCGTGCACGCCGCTTCTGCTGGATGATTCAAAGGAGAAGCCGATCTGGGGGTGTCGGGCATGCAATGTCCTCTGGCACCCGCAGATTGTCGGCAATACAGAGGGAACGGAGATCTGGCTTTGTAAACAAAGCGGATCTCCTTTCTGACAGAGGGAAAAGAAAGGATTCTGTGTTCCTGCAAAGTAGGGACTAGAATCCATTACTTCCCTTAGAAAAGCAGCACACAGTTAACACAGAAACACTGGCTAGGCACACAGTTAACCCCTTGATCGCCCTAGATTTTAACCCCTTACCAGCCAGTGTTCATTGGAACAGTAATAGTGCATGTTTTTTAACACTAGTGGTTCCAGGCAAAGTGTCAGTGTCAGAATGTCCACCCGCAATCTCGCATTCCTGCTTTATTTTGCTGATTGCTACCATTACTAGTATGCAAAAAAAAAAATTCTAGTATATATCCCATACTTTGTAGACACTATAACGTTCACGTAAAACAATTTACTATTTTTTGTTTTACCAAAACCATGTAGCAGAATACATATAGGCCTAAATTTATGAAGAAATTAGATTTTGTTTAATTTTTTTTGGCTATGGTTTATATCAGAATTTTTTTTTCAAAATTTATCAGTCTTTTTTTTGTTTTGTTTTTTGTTTATAGTGCAAAAAAAAATGAAAAAACGCAGTGGTGATCAAATACCACCAAAAGAAAGCTCTATAAAAGGACATAAATTTAATTTGGGTACATTGTTGCATGACCGCGCAGTTGTAACGCAGTGCTGTATTGCAAAAAAATGGCCTGTTCATGTAGGAGGTAAATCTTCCAAAGGTGGAGGCGGGAAAAGCAATCCAGCGGCTAGTTATCTGCTAGGATTGCTTTTACAAGAGAGCCGACCGCCGGCTCTAAAAGCAGCCTGCAGGCATCACCCCGGTATAACCACTTGATGTCCAGCGACATACAGGTACATCACTGGTCGACAAGTGGTTAGGACATTTAACAAGTAAAAGGAGCAATGCTCAGTGGTTAGGGGCAAGTTCACACTCATGCAGTTCAGTGCATTTTTTTTTCTTTCTGCATCAAAAACGAATGGAAGGTAGATTATATGGTTTCCAATGGCATAGTTGACACCAGTGCAGTCAGTTCCATGGCTCTCCGGTTCCAGAAATAAAGGTAGAATATGCTGCACTGGGACTGTACTTGAATGCAGTAAAACGTATCAAAAATGCACTGGAACGCGCATGCATAAATGCATCCGGGACTGATCTGGAGTGCATTTTTGTTGTGTGATCCAGCCCTTAAAGAGTTTGATTGGCTTTTATGGGCAACATCTCCACTTTTCTGTCAAATCAAGTTTTACTGAGAAATCCAGGTTAACATCTCCACTTTTCACTGGTCTGTAGAAGTTTATACTGTTTTGTCGCAACTTTAAAAATGAACCTCTATAGTTTCCTTAAAGTGGTTAAGCCATTTGCATGAGTTTGTATAATCCTCCTTGTTTCATACACCTGTGTGCCTCTGTCTCTGTGTTTTATTTAAAAAATGCTGTAAATACCTGGTTTCAGTGCGCTGCTCGGCGATCAAGTGACTGGCTGGGTCTCCTCTCTCCCGATCTGACAGCTAGAGTGGGAGGGGCCGAGGATTCCCCGCTGATGTCACTCGGGAGGAGAGAGAGAGACCTGGTAGGTCACGTGATCGCTGAGCAGCGCACTGGAATCAAGTTTTTTACAGCATTTTTTTTTTTTTAAAGCACAAAGACAGAGGCACACAGGTGTATGAAACAACGAGGATTATATAACACAATAACAGTAATTCCAGCAGGGGGGGGGGCATGGCACAGAGCTGACAGGCAGGGAGGGGAGGGGGAGGTGGACAAAGGGAGACAGAGCAGGGCTGCGGATGGCGGAGGCACGTAAACTGACCACGGTGTCAGGGCTCAGCAGCCATGTTAAACCGTGGTCAGTTTGCAGAGGGGAGGGTATAGCCAGGCAGGATCAGCCAGGTAATTCAGATGATAGAGAGGGCCACATTACACAGCACAAGTACTGTGCTGTATAACATGCTTTAGGCCCCTTTCACACTTGTCCTGCGACTTGGAACTGCAAGTCAACAATATCGCGTACAAGGTCAGGTCGCACAAGTGTGAAAGGGGCCTTAAGGGAACCAGATCCAATTTATTTATTTTTTTTCAGGTTAACAAACGCTTTAATGTAGATGAGTATTGGAAGCATCTTGTAACATTGTCATGTTTTCCTTAGGTGATATCAACCACGTGGAGTTTTCTAAACGACTGTGGGGCGATATCTACTTCAATCCAAAGACGTAAGTATTTATATAACAAGACATCACATATACAGTGGGAAAAATTATTTGATCCTTTGCAGATTTTGTAAGTTTGCCCACTTATAAAGAAATGGTGGGTCTATAATTTTTTATCATAAGTGTATTTTAAATGATAGAGACAGAATATCAATCAAAAATACAAAAAAAAAATACATGATACAAATGTTATAAATTAAGTTGCACTTCAGTGAGTAAATTAAGTATTTATTCCCCAAGCAAAACATGACTTAGTACTTGGTGGAGAAACCCTTGTTGGCAATCACAGAGGTCAGACGTTTCTTGTAGTTGGTGACCAGGTTTGCACACATCTCAGGAGGGATTTTGGTCCACTCTTCTTTAAAGATCTTCTGGAAATCCTTAAGGTTTCTTGGCTGTCACTTGGCAACTCGAAGTTTCAGCTCCCTCCATAAATTTTCCATATAATTAAGGTCTGGAGACTGGCTAGGCCACTCCATGACCATAATGTGCTTCTTCTTGAGCCACTTCTTTGTTGCCTTGGCGGTATGTTTTGGGTCATTGTCATGCTGGAAGACCCATCCATGACCCGTCTTCAGTGTTCTGGCTGAAGGAAGAAGGTTCTCATCCAAGATTTTACAATACATGGCTGCTTCCATTGGTCCCTCAATGCGGCAAAGTCGTCCTGTACCTTTAGCAGAGAAACGGCCCCAAAGCATCATGTTTCCACCTCTGTGCTTGACTGTAGGGGTGGTGTTTTTAGGGTCATAGTCAGCATTTTTCTTCCTAAAAATGATACAAATTATAGACCCTTCATTTCTTTGTAAGTGGGAAAACTTACAAAATCTGCAGGGGATCAAATAATTATTTCCCCCACTGTATGTGCCAGAGCATTAGTGAGAAGTTATTGTATATGTGAGCAACATGCAACTTCTTTGCTAGATGAGGGGTGCTGTTTTGACTTTCGTTAACTTTTGCCTTTTTTTGTTCTTGTTTATGGAGCTCAAACTGTTTTCTCAGATTCTGTCCCTGAAAGGACTTACAATATTCGATTCCCACCACAATTGAGCACACATACCAGATCTCACTTATTTGTTTAGCAAGCTGTGCATTACCTTTTTGTACTCATTCTGTTAGTGACTTCCATAGCTGCAAACACTGCAGATCAAATCCTCCTTTCAGCAGTAGCACTGAAATCATCTCAGTCATGCTTCCAGCAGCCCAGCACACCATGCCCCCTATCTCTTTGTTTGTACGTTGGAGATTAGAAGGCATTGCTGGGAGAAGTAGTAGGGTAAGCTGAGCTGCCAAATTACTTCTGGGAGGGCAAACGGGGTAAGCTGAGCTGCTGAGCGAAGGCCTGGACAGCCTTAATTGAATTGTTTCACAGTGCCTACAGCTACAGAGGTCAGTGAGGGATTGTTTTAATTCCTATCTACTGCTTGTTAAGAACTGAAGTCTGCTCACATAATTTGTAATAAAAAAATGTTTTACTATCCAAAGTTAAAACAACAAGGGCAGAAGATTTAATAGATGGAAAGTTAAAAAAATGACTGAAGGTCCGCTTTTGCTTACTTCAGATTCCCAAAATGGCTTTAAAATGAGGCAGGGATCTGGGACAACACAAGGAGACCATAAAAGCTTTATGTAGTTAGAGTACTTAATCAGAATTCAGCCCAGGGCCACAATGCTAATAACGGAACCCTCTGTAAGTGTGTAAGAAGCATAATGCATGGGACAAAGTGTATAGTTGTAATGAGCTGTACCTTAGGTAATCCATACCAACAAATATTTATTAGCATCTGTTTTTTTTAAATTAGGATTGGATTGTGGTGTTGCATTGTGGGATTTGTTGCTTCTCTGATTGTTGCAGTGCTTAACATGGAGATAAGCCAGCAGATTTTGTTTGCTGTGCTGCAGTTAAGTTACTGTGTGGATGAATTTTCTGTTCTCCATAAAAATGTGTGCATTGCAACTTGGTTCTCATATATTGGATCTGTTCTAAACAAATCAGGACACATTGCAGATTTTTTTAAAGGTCTTAGCCTGCTTTGTATGGATGTGTGTGCATCGTTATTTCTAAATTTCCATCTTACAAATTGTTTCTAACTTGTTAACTTTTCTATCATTTGTCAAGACGAAAATTTACCAAGAAAGCTCCAACAAGCAGCTCGCAACGCAGTTTTGTGGAGTTTGTGCTTGAACCCCTTTACAAGATCCTGGCCCAGGTATGTTGGGTTTAAATGTGTAGGTTCTGGTCCTGGGGCACACTGATCTGATTTATTCATTGTTTGTTTTTTGTTGTGCAGGTGGTGGGTGATGTAGACACATCTCTGCCTCAGACCCTGGAGGAGCTGGGGATCCACCTCACCAAGGAGGAGTTAAAACTGAACATCCGACCTCTACTGAGGCTTGTCTGTAACCGCTTTTTTGGGGAGTTTACAGGTAAACTCAAAGGATCATACACATATATATCCTGCATGTATTTTTGGCTTCATCCAAGGTTTAACATTGCTTGCATATACTAAATGGCAAAACCTGTGTGACTGTTTAACAAGGGTTTACAAATAGGGCTGTGGAAATTAACTATTAATTCCTTGATTAATCGATTAATTTTTTTGATCGATCAAAATTCTTTTGATCGGTACTCACCTCTTCGCCCACTTCCGGGTCTTCAGGGAGTTCCGTCGGAAATCCGGTGACGTCACGGACATCAACGTTCCTTTCCACCAACATCATTTCAGGCCGATGCGTCATCACGGAGGTTTGTCCTTCCGTGATTGCCATCATTTGCTATCTAGCCATTAGGAAGTGTTAGGCAATGAGGCGCATGCACTGTGCGTGTTGCGCTCCACCGACCTCACTTCCTGTTGACACACCACCCTGGTGATTCGGTCTTCCTGGACTGCTGAGAACTGGGGAGCTAATACAGCGGTGTACCAGTGGAGGAGTACTCAGTCATAAAAACTGCATTATTCATCAGGTTCAACGAATTACATATACTGCAGGAAAATGACTGAAATTTAAAATAAGTTCTCCTTCAGATGGACAATATGAGCAAATACATCCTATTCTCATTCTATGCCATACTGGACAAAACCCATTTTTTACATAGATTTATCCAGGATCTGTATGTGCGTTATAATTGAAATTAGTAGATTAATCAATTAATTTAAAAAAATCGATTAATCGAACACGAAAATTTTAATCAGTAACAGCCCTAATTACAGAACTGCGGTCTTTAGAAGCCCTCACTTTTCTGGGAAGGCTTTCCATGAGATTTTGAAGTGTGTCTGCTGAGGTACTGAATGAGAATATCTGGCTTGCAGTTGACATTCCATTTTACCACAAAGGTGTTTAGTAGGGCTGAGGCCAGAGCTCTGTGCAAGACACTCAAGTTCCTCGACTCCAGGCTTGTCAAACCAAGTTTTTATGGAGCTATCTTTTTTTTTTACAAAGGGGTACAGTCATGCTGGAGCACAAAAGGGCCACTTCCCCAAACGGTTGTCACAAAGTTGGAAACAGACTGTTGTCTAAAATGTATTTTTATGTTGTAGAGTTAAAGTGATTGTAAAGCCGGACCAAGTATGCCGTAAAGTCGGGTCGTGTGTGCGCGGCATCAGAACAGGTGTCCTTTCATCACTTCAATACCAGGCACTTAGAAACCTTCCCGCCCAGGCCAATTTTCAGCTTTCAGCACTGTCGCAATTTGAATGACATTTGCGCAGTCATGCTACACTGTACTCAAACAATTTTTTGATCATTTTGTTCCCACAAATAGAGCTTTCCTTTGGTGGTATTTGATCACCTCTGCGGTTTTTATTTTTTGCGCAACAAATAAAAAAGTACGAAAATTTAGAAAAAAAAACAAGTTTTTCTTTTGTTTCTGTTAAAATTTTTTGGAAATAAGTACGTTTTCTTCTTCAATGACGGGCACTCATATGGCTGCACTGATGGGCACTGATACGGCGGCATTGATGGGCACCAATGACGTGGCACTGATGAGGCGGCACTGACGAGCACTAATAGGCGGCACTGATGGGCACTGATAGGTGGCACTGATGGGCACTGATAGGTGGCACTGGTATGCGGCACTGATGGGCACTCATAGGTGGCACGATGGGCACTCATAGGCGGTACTGATGGGCATTCGTGGGTGGCATTTATGGGTACCTATGGGTGGCACTGATGGGCACTGATGGGTGGGCACGGATGGGCACTGACAGGTGGCACCGATGGACACTGATGGCACTGATGCCCCTAAGGGTGGCATCGCTGCGATGTGCGGGCGCGCGGCGGTATGTTATCCTGCTGGACGTCATATGACGCCCAGTCTGGATAACTGAACAACTGCCCGGCCATCATCTGCTATGGGCCGGTCAGGAAGTGGTAAAGCCTTTGCCAAATTTGCAGAAAACTGGACTTGGACCTTTATATTTGTCAATTTACCTGTGTGAAAAATTGTATTTAGGAATTTCCGTGCCGGGGGCAAGGCGAAGTGGGTTGGTGGGTGGTTTATTATTATCAGGCTAGGGTCATGTGTTGCAGATTTGCCGATCTCTTCTGTAGCCATCTTCATTTGTCTTTTTTTTCTTCCTTCTTCCACAATTTAAGGTTTTGTGGATATGTGTGTCCAGCACATCCCTTCACCTAAGAGTGGTGCGAGAGCCAAGATTGAACACACATACACTGGAGGCATCGATTGTGACCTAGGAGAGGAAATGAGCCAGTGTGATTCAGATGTGAGTTCATAATGATCCCTCCATTTTATGAACGCTAAGAACAATTTTACAATGCAGCTTCAGATATGCTTTGTGCTATGCTTTTGTATGTCCCAAGGTTCCACGTCTCCACTGTTATGGGCACAGCAAAAAAAAAGGTGCACAGAATGCAGACTTGACTCATGAAATCAGTGTTAATTTAGGCAGCAAATTTCGATTTAGTTTTAGTCTTAGGACTAAAATTACATTTTAGTTTTAGTCCCATTTTAGTCTTCTGCAATTGTTTTAGTTTTAGTCATATTTAGTCGACTAAATCTCCAGTACATTTTAGTCATCTAAAATCTAATGGGTGTAATTAAATTGTAATGCATTAGTTAACATTTCTCTACAATTTCCAAACTAATTATATACTGCTGGAGTGAAAAATCTAATATGTTTTTTATTATGACATTGAGGTATGAACATGCACTACAGACCAATGTTAATTTGAAGTCAAAATTCAATTTAGTTTTAGTCTTAGTCTTTTGACTAAAATGGCATTTTAGTTTTAGTCGTATTTTAGTCATCTCAGTTGTTTTAGTTTTAGTCGACTAAAATAATATTCATTTATTCGACTAAAATGTTTTGGTCGACAAAATTAACACTGCATGAAATTAAGTGTTATCAAGCAGGGAGACCACTGAACATTGCACATAGAAGGGTGACTGTCAAGTTTTACAGCGTATAACTTGGTGTTCTGTAAATATAACTTTTTTTTCCTGCCAAGAGAAATTCACTAAGCCTTTTCTCTCAATTTTCCTACAGGGCATACTGTGTCCTAAGCTTGACCAGCAAAATATTAGGCTGCAGATATAGGAATTTATTATGTGGTTTATATGTTTATTTCTTTATGCTAGCTTTAGATAAATAAATGTAACTCAGGATGCCAAAATCTTATTTCTTTCTCAGCCACTGAGGGACACAGGAAGTCTTTAACCTTTTAGTTATACTGCCACTTACAGGAGCATTCAAGCCCAGGATAAACCCTCCTACTACCAGTATACTACCACTCTTACCAGACAAGGTGGACCCACTTGCCAGTGGCAGTGGGTCAATCGAGCACTTAATGGCCGAAAACCAGGCTTTCGGCCATTACGAGCTCGATTGACCCACTGCCGCTGGCAAGTGTTCACCTTGTCTGGTTAGCGTATATATCTATATCTTTCCAATAGAGGACTTCCCTGTTTTAACAGCTCCACAGCCAGCTTCAATTCACCCTGCTGCATCATTACTATCCCTATAGAGGATCTTAAAGTCAGCTATTTGATGGACACACTTATTAGGAAGTTCACCAATTTGGTGTTTATATTTTGTCCTTCACTTTTTGGACTTCATCTTCACTGATTGCTTTTCCTGTGCACATGATTATTGTACTCATTGTAAGGGATCAGGGGGTGACAAGCCGGCTTAGACAGTTCAGTCAACTTAAAAGGCTTTATTCAGCAAAAAGCAACAGAAAATTGACAAGCTTTGTCTTTTTATAGGCAGTTCAAACAACACAAAAACTCTTCTTAGCAGTATAAGACAGTCCTTTTAAATAATGCTCAGCATCCCAGCCACAGCATAGAACAGGGGTCTTCAAACTGCGGCCCTCCAGGTGTTCAGGAACTACAATTCCCATCATGCCTAG
This sequence comes from Lithobates clamitans, assembly GCA_037952925.1. Taxonomy (NCBI): domain Eukaryota; kingdom Metazoa; phylum Chordata; class Amphibia; order Anura; family Ranidae; genus Lithobates; species Lithobates clamitans. Next base: position 696,268 of record JBBGZY010000639.1, read on the forward strand.
TCATGTCTGTGAATGTCAGAGTTTTACAATGCCTCATGGGATGTGTAGTTCTGCAACAGCTGGAGGGCTGTAGTTTGAGGATCCATGGCATAGAACATAGCAAAGTCCCAGTTCAGGCAAGCTCACCCAGCAGGATCAAGTCATAGGTAACAGGTCCTTCCAGCTTCAAGCTCCTCTCAGCTTTGATAGCTCAACAGCCATCTCTCTTCAAACACACTTCTCCTCTCTGAAATTTTCAACTCAGCCGGTAATAAGCAGAAGGGGCAGGTACCTGCCGTCTTCAATTAACCCCTTCTTAACCCTGCCCCAGGCTGACTCTCCACATCATATATCACATGTTCATATTTTCACTCAAATATTACATGTCTATATGTTTCATATTTCAATATTTTCAGTTCACCACCGTTATATTGTTTTATAATTATATCCAGTGCTACGCTTGGGTTAAAAAAAGACGCAAGTCCATCAAGTTCATCCAATAAAGAAAAAAAAAAATGATACAATCCTACATTCACAATTGGTCCAGAGGAAGGCAAAAAATCCCAGCAAAGGATGTTCAATTTGCTCCAGCAGGGGGAAAAATTCCTTCCTGATCCCCTAAGAGGCAATCTAATATTCCCTGGATCACCTTTACCTATAAATGTCAGTATCCATTTATATTATGTGTATCTAGGAGAGAATCCAGGCCTTTCTTAAAACAATCTACTGAGCTGGACAGAACCAGCTCTGGAGGGAGTCTATTCCACATTATCACAGCTCTTACCGTGAAGAAACCTTTCCATATTTGGAGATGAAATCTCTTTTCCTCTAGATGTAAAGAGTGCCCCCTTGTCCTTTGTGATAACCCTAAAGTGAATAACTCAACACCAAGTTCACTATATGGACCCCTTATGTATTCGTACATGTTGATCATATCCCCTCTTAATCTCCTCTTCTCAAGAGAGAATAAATTCAATTCCTCTAATCTTTCCTCATAGCTGAGCTCCTCCAAGCCTCTTATCAGTTCGGTTGCCCCTCTCTGCACGTTCCCTGATATCCTTTTTGAGAACTGGTGCCCAAAACCGAACTGCATATTCCAGATGAGGACTTACTAATGATTTGTACAGGGGCAAAATGATATCTCTCTGGAGTCCATACCTCTCTCAATACAAGGAAGGACTTTGCTCGCTTTGGAAACCAAAGCTTGATATTACTCGCTATTATTAAGCTTATTTATCTACTAAAACCCCCAGATCCTTCTCCACCATTGATTCCCCCAGTTTTACTCCCCCTAGTATGTGTGATGCATGCATATTCTTCGCCCCAAGTGCATAACTTTGCATTTGTCAACATTAAACCTCATTTGCCACTTAGTGTCATTGCCCTAATTCCTTTGGCAAGTCTGTTTCAGGAGTTTTACTCCAGCTTGTTTGCTGTTCCCAAACCCAAAGAAGACATTTGTCCCATCTTGAATCTCAAAGCTCTGAATGTCTTTATTCTGGGTCCAGAAATTGTGCAGGAATTTTACAAAATCTGTTCCTTCCTCCCTTCACTAGATTCACTAGACTTTCTGGCTTCTGTGGACATTAACGTTTCCCATGTTTTCCTGTGGGGTCCCTACATTTTCAGTGCGTGTCCCTGACCTTTGGCCCCTCATCTGAACTTTGCGTGTTCACCAAGGTGTTAGTCTCAGTATTATCCCTACTGTGCTGTCGTGGCATTCTTCATTGTGTAATACTTGGATAACCTCCGGAAGAGGGAACAGTCGGTGCAAACTCTGTCAGACTGCTGTAGAGACTGTCAGACAATGTAGCTTTGACCCAGATGTTGTAGGGGAGCACCCTAAATATTAGTGTTACATGAAACAATGTCAGAGAAATGGAATTAAGATCTAAAAAGTTCCTGTGTCACTCAATGGAGAAATAAAATCCTGTTTTTTGCACTGCATTACCTTTTAAACAATGTGATTATATAAGTAGTCTATTTTGTTGTAAGATAAGTGCACAATAGTTTTGTGTGAAAAGAAGATTGTCCTTCTTTGAAGAATGACATTCCTGCCTGCTTTGTCTGATCTGTAATATTTGTCTGTGCTGTATGTATTAGGGACCTCTAATGTGTCACACCACCAAGATGTACAGTACAGATGACGGGGTGCAGTTCCATGCCTTTGGCCGGGTGTTGAGTGGCACCATTCATGCTGGGCAGGCAGTGAAAGTGTTGGGTGAGAATTACACTTTAGAAGATGAAGAGGACTCTCAGATCTGCACTGTGGGAAGATTGTGGGTGTCCGTGGCCAGGTGAGTCCACAAAAACAAACTTTTAACTCGCATGCATTCTCTGTTCTGGGCTGTGTAGACTAAAAGCACCTGTTATCCATGAAAAGTTAATGTGGCCCTTGATTACTTCATTAAGACTTGATTACATTCCTGGCATGTCACAATATACACTAACTGTATAAGCTGTATTTTTTTATCAATAAAAAGCAGTCCCAAATTTCCAGTTTAGTTAGTCCTAGACTGACATGTTGTCATCAGTCTGTTGAAGGTAGGAGGAAACCTTTCCTTAGTCTTCTCTCCCCCAGTGATCACTTATTCATTGTAACAAGGAAAAAGGCTGCAGCAGGGGCTGATCAATGTACAACCTTTGTGAACACGCCGCACAGACACCAGAATATAGATGATTGTGGTATCCTTGAGCCAGCATCTCAGTGCGGGAAGAAGATGCTAAACCTGGATTTTGCATGAATAGATGGCTCTAGCCTTCTGAGGAGAAATTCAGATGACCGCATTGGCAGGGAGGTGGGGGTACTGTGAGAAGTACCGTATTTTTCCGCACCATAAGGCGCACCGGATTATAAGGCGCAGTCTCAATTATGAGGACTATTTCTGTACTTGACCCATACATAAGACGCACTGAATTATAAAGCGCATGCTAAAACATACGGTCTACAAAAAAAAAAGGTAACAGAAGCAAAACACTGAGTTTACTTGTACTTTATTCTACTATTCTACTATTTAACAATACACTCACATTATTTTTTAATCAATCTTCTCCCACAAATCCATCAAAGTCCTCATCTTCTGTGTCTGAATTGAAAAGCTGGGCAATTTCGCCATCAAGCATGCCGGGCTGCAACAAATGGTCTTGAATGATAGTGAAAGTCCACTGATGAAAAGGCAAAACACGGGAGGGAATAATGCCACAACACTAATTAAGCAAATAAGCTCAGTGGTGAGCAAACAATAGCCATGGGGGTAAATGTCCTACCCTTACCCAGGCCCGTGTATATGGGCTTCAATGAAAGCTTGCTTTAATGTCCGGTATCTACAGACAATGCCAAAGTAGGGTGGTGTATAGTCATCCTGCAAACAAATATCCTTATGGGAATTCCAGCTAAGTATGTCCAAACAAAATCAAGTATAAAAAACTTACTGGAGGAATGATCAGCGGTATCACCAAAAGTAGATCGGCCAGCTCACAGGTAGGAGAAACACCGGCCACACTGCGCTGGAGATACAGTTCATGTAAAGGGACGAATGACTTCCCGGTCCATACGGGGATAGTCAGTAGTCTCACTGAGATCGGGGCGCTCTGCTCACACAGCGATATACACACCAGCCGTGTAGCACTGGAGTAGGAACCCACGTGATGTGGCTCCAGGCGGAGGCTCAGAGCGCATCAACAGTGTGCTAGTGCCCAGGTGTAAAAGGGGTTTGATGGATCTGTTTAGATTGTAGTTCTCCTTTAAATTGGAGTGGTTGGTTTATCGCTGCCAGCATACGTCCCTGTGTCAGAGCGGGAAATGATTTTTTAACTCAGTGCACACATAAGGCGCACCGGATGATTAGGCGCACGGCCAATTTGGAGGAAAATATAAGGCTCTTAGGTGCGCCTTATAGTGCGGAAAATACGGGTAATAAATATCTGTTAGTGTTACATCTACATGTTACTTAGAATGTGTTAACCTAACAAATATAATAATATACCTATACCATAATAATGTATCCTTCTCGGATCATTTGTTATCCAGTAACGCCTGTTCAGTTTTATACCTAAGCCCCACTACTGGCCAGAGACAAAGCTTCCAACACTGTTACATTGTGAGGTTAGTTGCACTCTCCACCCTGCAAGAGGTAACCGTGTTCTGTTCTTTACAGGTATCAAATTGAAGTGAACAGAGTGCCAGCTGGAAACTGGATTCTTATTGAGGGAGCAGACCAGCCAATTGTGAAGACTGCCACGATCACTGAGCCACGGGGCAATGAGGAGGTAAATATGAGGCCCGTGTCTGGCTTATTTAACCACTTGCACTCTTTTACCCCCTTCGTAACTAGGCCATTTTTTATATTTAGCACTGTGCTACTTTAACTGGTAATTGCACGGTCATGCAACTGTACCCAAACAAAATTTACATAAATTTTTTCTCACAAATAGAGCTTTCTTTTGGTGGTATTTGAATCCCCACTGGGCTTTTTATTTTTTGCGATATAAATGAAAGGCTGAAAATATATCCAGTAAAAAATAAAAATTTCTTCATAGATTTTGGTCCAAAAATGTATTCTGCTACATGGCTTTGGTAAAAAAAAAAATCAATTGGTTCGTGTGAAAGTTACAGCGCCTACAAACTATGGTGTATATATACTGGAATTTTTTATTTTTTTTTTAATACTATTAATGGCAGTGATCTGCGACTTTTATAATAGGACTGCGATGGGAAATCTGACACTAACTGAAGCTGGGGGGAGCTGACTAACTGCCACTGACATCACCAGTGACATGCAGTGATTGTACACAGCAGGCCCCGGGCGTGAATCATTGGCCAGGACTTGGTGACAGTCTCCCGCTGTGTACATTCACAGCGGGTGCTGGGGAGGGGCGGAGCGCATGACCGTGCCCTAAACCCAGAAGCAGGCAGAGGTATATGGGTACCTCACTTTGCCTTTGCAGGCCGCCGGTCCACAGTACATTGCGGGCGGTCCGCAAGTGGTTAAACGGGTTTTCAGTTGCATAAACTGGAAAGCTGATCAACATGCCACCGTCCTGACCAATAGGAGTATCCATGTATAGAGTACTGTTTGGAACCATTTATAACTCAGGGAAAATGCAAAATGTTAAGATTGTTTCCAGAACATTAGCAGAGGAGAAGTCTTTCAGCAAGGATGGCTGTCATAGAATTTCAACACATTTTAAGGAGATTTCTACTTCCTGTTACATCTCTGGAAGAGGAATTGTAGAAAAATGTATCCATTGAGAAAGCAATAAAACTCTGACGGAGTTTCCAACCCTTCACTTACTATCCAAAATTGAAAGAAAAGAAAGACTTGGCTGGAGTTACACTTTGAATATGGAGTTCTGGAATATGTAATATTGCAAACTAACAGCAATCAGAATGGTAACATTTTGTACACTTTACATTTTTTCTAGGCTCAGATTTTCCGGCCATTAAAGTTCAACACCACGTCAGTCATCAAGATTGCTGTGGAGCCCGTGAACCCATCAGAACTGCCAAAGATGTTAGATGGATTAAGAAAAGTTAACAAGAGTTACCCTTCGCTCACCACCAAGGTAACTTGCCTTTCTGCTATCTTTCATTGGCTGTGTCTGCTGCAATTTTGTCACAACGACTTATCCTGTAGATCAGCGGTCCCCAAACTTTTCGGTGCCAGTATCCGGTATCGTGCGGCCAATCTTCCGGGGGGGGGGGGGGGGGGGGATGGGGGCTGGGTGATATTGTTGCTACTCACTGATGGGGTTTTAACAGGAATTTCTGTGCAGTCTGTATTTACAGATCATTAGCAGAAAGGTTTGACTGCACAGAGACTCCTGTTGAAACATTAAATGGATCACTGCACAAAGCTCACCGAGCACCTCAGATCACCAGGCTCCTGCATCCATGTGTTTGCTGTGCCCTGGGGCGTTAAAAGGGGGGGAGCAGCCGCCACTTATTGACAGGGGAGGAGCTTGGCTTGCCTGTCGCTCACCCCCTGCTGTGCGGCTACGATGAAAGACTGTTATATTCAATTGCCGCACAGCAGGGGGTAAGCGACGAACGAGTGAAGCTCTGCCCCCTGTTAATAAGTGGCGGCTGCTATCCTCCTGACACCCCGGGGCACAGCAAACACATACAGGTCCCCTGCTGCCGACCAACAACAGCCGAGTCCCACATGGGTCTTGATTTGGCCGGGTTCTGAGTGGATGATGTGGAGGGGCCTGACTGCAGGGTGTCTTCTGCATGGCCCGTTATGAGACCTCCGTGTTCCTGCTGAATCGCCAACGCTGCCGCTAGAGGTCCAGGGTCAGAACTGGTGATTTGGTCACCCCCGCCATTTTGGAGAAGACCAGCTCTCATGGAGGGGAAGAAACAAGAGGCGGAGCCCAGGCAGCAATAAAAGCGGCTCCCAATAGAGATCGAGCTGCCGCCAACCTCCCCGCAGCCTGGCCCCCAACAGATTACAGACCGGCACCAGGCCACGACCGGTAGTTGGGGACCCCTTCTGTAGATGGTTTCCACCATTAGTCAGTAGTCATTAGAGGGAGCTTACCTGACATGGTGAACACCAGAATGCGCTGTAGAGGGCCAGCACTGAAAATTTAGGGACAGAAGTCTTGAGTCATACAGTGCTGCTCCTGTATTATACATTTTTTGCTACAGTAACTTTATACATGTATCTAGGTGGAGGAGTCTGGGGAGCACGTCATTCTGGGTACCGGAGAGCTGTACTTGGACTGTGTAATGCACGACCTCCGCAAGATGTATTCAGAGATTGATATTAAGGTGAGTGTGGCCATTAAAAGTAAAGTGACTGTTTCTTATAGGAGCAAATTAAAATGTTGTCCAGGGCGTTTCTCTGTTTTCTCTTTAGTTTTGTGTTCTTTCCTTTTACTGATGAATAGGTGGCTTTTATATTTATGTCATCAGAACAGGCATCAAGCTTGCATTTGAATAACAAAAACATTGCTTGAAAATAATTTCCATCAGCAGCCATATACCAAACCTCCAGGCAAACCGCTTACTACTAACCGCTAACAGATGAAAAAAAAAAAATAGATATCTATATCTATCTATATAGATAGATATAGATATATATCTATCTATGGGGAGCTACCTACCAAAAGATTTGTGTTTCTTTTCATCTAGTTCTTAGATTTACACATTTACACAGCCCTACCATGCCACAAAACTTTGGCAGGTCAAAAGACCCTATGTTCCTCTAATGCTGTTAAGTAACATCTACAGGTCTTGTCCCTCCCCCAGGCTGGGACTGGACAGTGAAAGGAGAAGCTGTTGACTGATGAGCTTATATGTCAGTCATTCTGCTCTTTCCTCCTATCAGTATGTTCCATTTTATGAATACTGCAGCACAACTGACTGGCTTCTTGTACGGCTTCTTCCTCTCCTATTCTGAGCTCTGCTGTACATGGGACTGCCAGAGACAGATGCTAGGTCTGATTTAGTCGCTCGCTCATTTAATGGTGTGTGTTTAAGATCCACGGCAGGGCTGCTGGGGTTGGAGTGAAGGAGAATACTATAGTGTGACACTGGAGTGACAGCTCTGAATCTGCTGGGGCTGTTGACTTCACATCCAAGATGGTGGTGTCCAGCAGCAGTTTCAGGGCTTTCGGATGTCTACAAAAGGGAGACTTTTACAGATAAATAACATACCAAAAATAGGTTCAATGCACATATAATATACTGGGAAGCTGTTGAGGTGAATGGTCTGACAGAAGGTTCTTTTTGAGATCAATGTTAATTTTTTACTGGCTCTGCAGGTGGCTGATCCTGTGGTGACGTTTTGTGAGACTGTTGTGGAAACCTCATCACTAAAGTGCTTTGCTGAGACACCTAATAAGAAGTACGTATTGATTTTCCCGTATTCATGTGTAAACCTTGTGTTCCAGCTTTACGGTAGCTTTTTCATTAACTTGTTGTCAGTCTCTCTAGTCCCTAGTCATAGTAAGAACTGTTGTTTTGTTCTCATCTTGAACATATGGACACTTAGTTATGGCTGATATGTATTCTTTTGTGTGAAGGAATAAGATCACAATGATTGCAGAACCATTGGAGAAAGGGCTGGCTGAAGACATTGAAAATGAAGTTGTGCAGATCTCTTGGAACAGGTGAGTTCTGTAATGGATGAAAGGGAGTTTATTCCTGCATCACTGTTCTTTGATCATTTACAAATATAGTTCAAGAGTTCTGCTCCTGCCATTTTAATTTCTTTTTTTCAACTTGTTTTTTTCAAGAAAATATGCATATCAGACAGAAAACATGTTGACACTGAAAGTAGTACAGAGTCATGAATAGTATCATACAATATGACAACTCAAATATAAAGATGCTCCGCAACATCACATGACAAATTGACAGAGTTCTTATAAATGATAAACAAGAAAAAGTAAAGCAAAAACATCAACCAAAAGAACTAAAACTGTCATATCACAGCAGTGTTAATTGTGTTGACTAAATGAATACTATTTTAGTCGACTAAAATACGACTAAAACTAAAACAATTGAGATGACTAAAATACGACTAAAACTGAAATGGCATTTTAGTCAAAAGACTAAAATGGGACTAAAACTAAAATGGCATTTTAGTCAAAAGACTAAAACTAAATTGAAATTTGACTTCAAAATTAACACTGGTCTGTAGTGCATTTTCATACCTCAATACCTTAAATAATATATGAGATTTTTCGCTTATCCAGTATATAATGAGTTTGGAAATTGTAGAGAAATGTTAACTAATGCATTACAATTTAATTATACCGATTAGATTTTAGATGACTAAAATGAGTTTTAGTTGACTAAAATGTACTGGAGATTTAGTCGACTAAATACGACTAAAACAATTGCAGAAGACTAAAATGGGACTAAAACTAAAATGCCATTTTAGTCCTAAGACTAAGACTAAAACTAAATTAAAATTTGCTGCCAAAATTAACACTGTATCACAGTAGTCAGTGTTACCTGCTCACCTACACCGCTGCTCACGCAGGAGCAATCAGACACTTTATTGCCCCAAATGGTCCAGCACATCACATCCTTGGTCCTTCATTACATAACAGTACATATACTGAGTATTATTCTACGAATCAATGGGGTGACAGGGCGAATGAAAGTGGGGGGGTCGGAAATCAAGTGAAGGAGGGAATCACTGGTATCTTCAGGGACCCCAGACTTTAAGAACTTCCCTGGACATCCCCTCACTTCATATATTGATTTGTAGAGTGGTAGGTTCTGATCTATTTTTTTCACAAGCCAACATTTAGGTAATCTGTGCATATCCAGTGTAAAGCTTTAGTTTTCCTGGCACAGTAGAGTAAAAATCTGAGAAACCTATTGAGCCCTAGTAGAGAGCTCAGCATCTTTAAATATACCTAACAGTCACCACTTATCATTTTGATTTCTAATGTTTTAAAACAATTTGGTTGGGGAAAAAAATAGAAGCTCGCAGATATTTTTGAATGTCATTGCTTTGCCACATGTAGTTTCAATGTTGAGCTTTAGTTCCATCTGTTGGTTAAATGTGGTATTGCAGAAGTGGCACTCCAAGTAAACTGCATGAATTGGAAATTGCAATATTTTTAATAGAGGGGTCACATTACTAGCTGCTGTTCTCCCTAACTATTTATATTGCTGATCAACAGGAAGAAACTAGGAGAATTTTTCCAGACAAAATATGATTGGGATTTGCTGGCTGCCCGTTCTATCTGGGCATTTGGACCAGACACTACTGGACCCAACATTTTGGTAGATGATACTCTGCCATCTGAGGTATGTGTCTGTCTGCAACCATCTGTGTTATATGTGGAGGAATGACAAGCAACAGAAAAACAAAGTAATTGTTGAATTGATGGGAAGGAACTCTTTAGGAGGAACTAATTAAAAAATGTAGGGTGTATGTGTGTATGTATATGTGTGTGTATATATATGTATGTATGTATGTGTGTGTGTATGTATGTATATATATATATATATGGATATGTGTGTGTGTGTGTGTGTGTGTGTGTGTATGTATATATATATATATATATATACACACACACACATTAACAGATTGTTGTGGATACATTTATAAAAAAAAAAAGATACACCTCTCTAACTCAAGGTGTGTGTTGTTTATAAGATTAGCACACAGGTCAAACTGTTAAGCACCCTTTGGTGTGCTAAGGTCTGGCCATCATCAGAAACTCCAATAATAATACCACTCACATTAAAGTGTAACTAAGGTTTTGCTATGTTATAAGTAACATCCAGAAGTGTTAATTGTTCATAAACATTACCCTGAAAAATGTACCCTTTGTCTTGAATTTCTCCTGAAAAATAGTGTGCTTCCTTATATGTGAGGGTGCTTAGTTACCCTTGTACCTGCAGCTTCATATCTGTATAGCTGCCGTGTGAGATCCCAGGCACTGCTGCCTCTGACTGGTAGTCTCACTAGATTTGCAGCAAGATTTGGGGATATCATTACTGTACCACTAATTTTTCTCCTTGCTGGAAGCTCTGACATGGGTAAACAAAGCTCTCCCTGTACTGTATAAGGATGGCTGCCTCCATATAGAGACAAGGCATGGCAATTTAGTCATGGGGGAAAGGTCAGCTGGTGACCAATCCTTTGCTTCTGCCTGCCTTTTTTGAGGACATCTTTATAGCGTTCAGTTCCACTTTAAGGTAAATTTTTACCTGTCGGGGTGAAGCTTCGTTGAGCCCAATGTTTCCTAAACATTCAACCAAGGAGTCCATTCATCAATGCCTATTAGTGTCCATCAGTATGTGTCAGTTTTTAAATAGCAAGATTCCCTGCTTTAAATAGTTATTAGATTTTAGGGAACCTATTCTATTGAAAATCGTTTAAAGTAAGTCATTATCAGTAAACTGTCAGAGGATCCTCCTGTCCTTTTTTTAAAATAGCCTCTCTATTGCAAATACACACTCCAGATGATCGGAAGAATTTTCATACTGTCCTAGCTCTGCTTTATCTGTATACAATACATTGTGATGTTATTTTACATGTGTATAAATCAGCTGCGCACACATATTCACCGCTTCTGCGTTTTTTTTTTTTTTTCAGGTGGACAAAGCTCTGCTGAGTTCAGTAAAGGACAGTATAGTTCAAGGATTCCAGTGGGGTACGAGAGAGGGGCCTCTCTGTGATGAACGTGAGTATTAGAACAAGGCGATAAAACCAATTTCTAATTTAAAAAAAAAATTATCCTATGTTCAGAATCTTTACTTTTGGGGACAAAAGGATGCAAAATGGTCTCTGGCAAGAACTAAGCATTCTTCTGATGTTATAGCTAGGGTAGGGATAAACAAAGTTTATACACATTTACCATGCACAGTTGATAATTAGCACACTTGTTCACTACAGGGGAGTACTCTGTCTATGAAGATGTACATAAATTCCAAACAGGACAGACCTACCAGGAAGCTCTAAATCAGGGGTAGGCAACCTTGGCACTCTAGTTGTGGTAAAATTACAAATCCTATCATGCCTCTGGGAATAATGTCTGTGGCTGTCAGAATCTTTCAGTGTCTCATGAGACTTGTAGTTCCAAAGCAGCCAGAGGGCCAGGTTCACCTACCCCTGCTCAAGATAATGTAACTTGATGCGATATTAAAGATTTCCTCTGGCTTGAACATTTTTCCTAAGAGTGTTTTGAAATATTTACCCAGTTACTAGACTTTTATGAGGGAAACTTTGCTTGTGCTAAACCTTATGCCTGAAAAGGACATTTCTGCATGCCTATATTGCTAATTAAAGTGTATTTATAGTGAGAACTTTTTATTTTTATTTTAGTTAGATTTGGGAATAGCTAAAGCCCCTTTCAGAGTATTATTGCTGCCTATGTCCCCAATGGGGATACTCACCCTCTTTATTACTTGATCATTACTTGGGCAGACAGGAAGTCTAGAATGTTACAGTTGTCAATGGAAGTAGAATAAGGAGAAAATCTTTCAATGAGGACACCTGTTCAGGTGACAACTAAGAGGAAGTTTCCTCTCACTTTAGTGAGCTTTCCCCCGACTTCCTGTTGTGTCTGAAGGTAAGACTGCTCAAAAGGACACAGACCTAAAAATAAACTGACAGCTGTCAGCCACCTCCACTTTATCCAAAATAAAAAAAGGTACATAGATACATTTTAACCTAAATGACAAGGGACTGGCTGCAGTTCTGGAGGTGTATCCTAATAAGGCCAAAGCCACTGTCTTAGGGGTTGATTAACTGCTTACAATAATACGATCAATTTTTTGCTTTTCTGAATTGCACCCTCTGTTATAGGGTTCGATCGATTATCGTACTGATATTGCAGCAAGGAGTTGTACCGGGGTGATGCCTGCAGCAGAGACCTGAACAAAGCCGGAATCAGCTTTGTTCAGGTCTCGGATCTAGTAAACTAGAAGCGATTTCATGACATCACTTCCAGATTACTGGAATTCTACAGGCACCAGTTTTGAAAAATAGAAAGTATACAAAAATGCAGATCTTGGCGTTTTTAATACTTTTGAGTGCAGAAGAGGGGTTTAAGGCCTTAAAGATCTCAGATCCCTCCATAAAGAGTACCTGTCACTGCTTATTACTGTCACAAGGGATGTTTACATTCCTTGCAACAACAATAAAAGTGATTAAAAAAAAACCTTCTATCGGCCTGAAAGGCAGCCAAAAAATCAGTATCAGTATTGGCCCTGAAAAAAACGATATTGGTTGACCCATACTCTGTTACTCACCTTTTGAATACACTCTTCCTTTGTCTCTCTCTCTCAGTGATCAGGAATGTGAAATTCAAGATCCTGGATGCTGTGATTGCACAGGAGCCTTTGCACCGCGGTGGGGGACAGATCATTCCTACAGCCCGCAGAGTGGTATACTCTGCCTTCCTTATGGTGAGCTCTTGTTTTGCATCTGCATATTGTAATCCACTCCAAGCCATCATAAAGTTATACAAGTGGTTATTGTCCTATTTTATTCAAAAAATGCCCACGTATATATCACATTCCTCATGCTAATAGATTAAACAAGTTGTGCAGATTATTCAAAGCATAATACGTATGTGGACTTAGTTTAGCCAAACAATCAAGTGCCTTTTTCTCAGATGCTTTGGAAGAGCCGGAAACACTTGTTGTCATATGCTTATTCTGAAAAATGTCTTATGCTAACTGTTAAAGCTTCTTCTCGGTGAGGGACACAGAACTGTAGGGTATTTGAATTGTATTTGCAGATGGCACTGAGAGACCAGCCTCTGAGTGCATAGCCTCTCGCACCACCCTGCCAACTGGTGGGTAAAGCAACTTCTAGTTCTTGTACCGCACCCACATGCTAAGAGCATTCAGCTCTCATAATAAAGGTTTGCTGCCAAAATAGAGGAAAAACTGACCCCTGCCTCTGATGATCATTACTTACACAAAAGGGCAGGGACAGCTTGACCACTTCAGTTGGGTCTGTTTATGAGGTCTCAAAGGAGTCGTTCACACCATATGTGTATGAAAACTGCCTAGAATTCACTTGCAGAGACACGAGTTTACATCAGTTTTCATGCGCGTTTTAGTTTTTTTTTTAATGCACATTGACATCAGTTTTTATGTCCGTCAGTTATGTGCCCTGTTCACCACAATGTTGATGTCATGTCAGCTTTTTTTTTCCATGCAGAAAACTGCATACACAATGCAGATTCCTGCACAGAAAAAATCTGCACATGATACCAATGTTGTGGCGTGAACAGGGCACATAGAGAACCATTGTTTCCTTTGAGCCCTTGCAGAACGCATGCATGTACATGGTGTGAACGAGGCCTGACAGTCAGGAAGTTATAAAATATATTTAAAAACTGTGTGTGTCCAGTCCTCTTCAGCACGTCACAAGTGTCAGGTTTTTTTTAAACATCTCTGCCATTAGATGGCCTTGAAGCATTTATAATGTGGAAGATGTGGATAATCTAGAAGGTTTACAGTATATTTCAGCATGAGCTGGAGTAGAAGCTGTACCTAGTTTCCTTGCAGTACAGATATTTTTTAAGTGAATTATAGAATGCTTTAGACTACTCTAATTGATTACTGTGGGCAACACATTTCTTAAGCACTTGAATACTGGAAACTTGGCACTTCAATTGTATCTGGCACTGTGTTGGTCTAAACGGAAAGGGATTCATGCCACAGCTACAGTAGGCTGTTAGGTTGACAAACCCCACCTTGCCCTGAAAGCACATTAAGATTTGTAAAAAAAAATAAATAAATAAAAAAAAAACTAGACCAGGCTCACTTAAACCTTCCAAATGGATGCAGAGTATGGAAGAACACCACAGTGGAAGCAGCTTCAGAAAACTCATATGAAACTTATGAGGAATTGTAATAAAAACACCAAAAAAGGAGTGCTCCTTTTTTGGTGTTTTATATTCAGACTTGTAGCTGTTCAGTAGATAGAGAGCTAAAGTCTAATTCTTTCTGTGGATCGCTAATTTTCTATTTGGACAATTGTTCCCTTGCTGATTTCACCTTGCATATGAATGAGCAGGCCCTTGTGATATGGGCTCACATCAGAGGGTGCCTGGCCACACAGATATGGAAGAAGCTTCATAAGGACTGGGCCAGGCAGCATTGTGTGTCAGATTATACTTCTCTGAGTCCATGTCAGCTTCATCCATCATGACAATAATGAAGATCAGGTACAGGAAATGGCAATTTTTATATTGAGGAACGAAAGAAACCTCAGTTAAGGATGAGCAAGATAACAACATGATGCTTTTTCCTGCAGGCCACACCCCGTCTCATGGAGCCGTATTACTTTGTGGAAGTGCAAGCTCCAGCAGACTGTGTCTCTGCTGTGTATACTGTGCTGGCCAGGAGGAGGTGGGTGTCTGTTACTTTTGTCTATATATCTAATAAATTAATTGTTCCTCTTTTATAAATTTGTCTGGTTCTGTCTTACAGAGGCCACGTCACACAGGATGCCCCTATACCTGGATCCCCACTCTACACCATTAAAGCATTCATCCCTGCTATAGATTCTTTTGGTTTTGAGACAGATCTGCGCACACATACTCAGGGACAGGCCTTCTCCCTGTCTGTTTTCCATCACTGGCAGGTAAGTTGGGACCATACACACAGCAGACCATTCACTGTTATTTTTTTTTTTCAGCCAGTGGGCTGAATGAAAGAAAGAAAGCTGGTAGATTTCTCTGTTTACACAAACAAGGTGAATGGAAGAATATCCCTCGCCAAGATATTGTTTTCTGACAGTGGCATCCACTGCTGTCAGAATTCATTGATCAGTGTGTTCTGCAGCTACTGATTGAGAACATTTTTCTAACTGTAATCAAACGATCTTCTGTTGAGCAGGAACTGCTACACACTGCTGAACTAGCTCATTTTTGCCCAGGGTATCACAAGCTTAAGCCATCTCAGTAGTACTCATTTTGGAATTCTGCCAATTATGATCAAACTTACTGATTTACTGTATTCCACTGCCAGATTGTGCCAGGTGACCCCTTGGACAAAAGCATCATCATCCGACCTCTGGAGCCCCAGCCAGCACCTCACCTCGCCAGGGAGTTCATGATTAAGACAAGGCGTAGAAAGGTATGTCAATTGTTTGGAGCACAATAGCTGTGTTTTATTACTCCTATAATCTCAGCTTCAGTCTGACTTTGCTTTGTTTAAATGCTGTATGCGGTTTAAAGTGTAACTTTAGTATAATCAATGGTGTACAGGCAGGATTGTTATAGTGCCTCCTTCTCGCTGCTGAGCTTGCTATGGTGGCACTCGTGCATGCTCGCTACCGAGCCCCGCTCTGTGTCTCTATAAGAGTTGGCTCAGCCCTATCCCCGCTCCCTCCTCACTGACTGATTGACAGCAGCAGGAGCCAATGGCTCTCTCTGCTGTGTCTGAACCAGTGAGAAGGGAGCGAGTCGGGAGAGCCGCTGCTCTTGTGCACATTGCTGGATCGAGATCAGGCTCATAAAGGGGGCTGCTGGGGGGAACTGCTTACAGAAGGTTTTTTACCTTAATGCCCCTAGAACCACTTTAATGCTGAAAAGGTATGCTATAACTCTTCTGCATTAACGTTTCTTACCTGCCTGTCCGCACTGCACACTGAGCTGTGCACACGCAGCTCAGTGTACAGTTTTGGCATCTGCCAAGAGGAATGTGTGCAATGAATGAGTGCATGCGTGGGAGTGACATCATCTTAACCTGGCCAATCAAAGCAGTCAAAGATCAGGAACCTGAAGGAATACCGGCCGAAGATTTCAGCGGCCAGTAAACGAGCTCCGGGATATCACATCACTGGAGTGGAGGCGAGTATAGTTCTGCTTTAACTTTTAATCTCCCTTGTCTCATCATTCACCAAAGAAGCTGCTTAGTATAGTTCAAGGATTCCAGTGGGGTACGAGAGAGGGGCCTCTCTGCTATGGTGGCAGAATGCTTGTAATCCAAAGCACTCGTATATCAAATCGAGTTTCCCCATAGGAATCAATGGAAACTCCGATAATTCATTCCACAGCCACTGTTTGTCTATGCAGTACCGCATGTGGCCAGAGGTGGAGGGGGGGGGCACCAGAGAGACTTGGAGATGCTCAGAAACACTTTTCCGAGTGTCTCCGAGCAGCTCCGAAGGTCTCCAAGCATCACCAGTGTTCCCGCACCTCTGGCCAAATGCGGTACTGCACACCACAGAGGCTTGAATCCTGCTCGTTTTGTGAGACAACGCTCGCGAACCGAGTCGGGATTTAAAATTAAAACAAAGGCTCATCTTGCAAAACGCTTGTAAACCACGTTACTCACAATCTGAGGTTCCACTGTATAACTTTTGTTTTCATCGCTTACCTTATGGTAGACCCATTGATGTCATGACTGGGATGCTGTGCTTCTCTATGCAATTCAGGCAGATCATGGCTAGTGGGAGGAGAGCCAGCGGTTTACACAACTTTGATAAGTCACATGACTGATCTCTGCCTGGATTTTTTTCCCTCACACAGACGGTTCATTTTACTAGCACGCCACTGGCTTCGAAGTACTAAGCTCATTTATGAAGCATGCCACTTAAAAAGTGCAGGGTTTTTTTTTTTCTTGTTGTCTGGCCATATTTTGTTACATGTCAGCCAACTATTGACCCTTTGCGATGACTTATTACACAGCACGTTAGTTACTCATATGATGTCTTCATATTTCAGGGTCTGAGTGAAGACGTAAGCATCAGCAAGTTTTTCGACGATCCTATGTTGTTGGAGTTGGCCAAACAGGATGTGGTCCTGAATTATCCCATGTGAGCTTAAGAGGCAGCTGTCACCCCCAGATACCTGTCATTCTGAACCAACAACACCAGCCCGCCACAAACAACATTCCAGGACAGCCATCATTATTGCAGTGTAGTGAGTCCTCACCATGGAACCCTCTGCAGCCCTGGACTTGTTCTCTCCGTGAGTCAGTAGAGCCCCCCCTGCTGGTTGTGCTTTTCACAGAACTATGACTTTTTTTACCATTGGAGCTCTTCTTGTGATGTGTACATACTGTTTATTTTTAGTTAATGAAATAAACTTTACAGATTGTTGGATTATTGTCTGAAAATCAATCTCTGCTCTTTGTCATAAAACACTAGGAGGCTTTATTTAAAGATCACTAAACATGGAAAGTATATACAGATTGCAAAACTCAAATGTCTATGTAAACATTTCAGAACTAAATATATTAGATGCAATTGTCACAATCCAAGGCAGACTTGCTTTCATTCACAGTGGCATTCTTCTAAAGTTTCTCATGTAAACTTCTGTAGTAATATTGGTTCACTCGGTAATGCCCAGTCATAAGAGCTGATGTCTTGTACGCCCTCTTCTCCTCTTAGGGTTTTGTCAGTGAGGGGCAAAAGAAATTATTGGGGGAGATTTACTAGAATTGGAACACACAGAATCTGGTGGAGCTGTGCATAGTAATCAATTTAGCTTCTACGTTTTACTCCCCGTTCACACCGATCACGACATTGTAATTGTGCTACTTCAGGTGCCACTTGGAAGACATCTGTGCTACTTCATCTACTTCGCACCTGAACTTGCAAAAAGTAGTGCAGGAACTAGTTTCAAAATCGGTGCAACTCCGAAGGAGTTGGAGTCGCACCAACCTCTTCCAATGCGGACAATAGGGTGCGACTTGTCATGCAATTTGAAACTGTTAAATCGAATGACAAATCGCACCGGTGTGACCGGGGGGCTTATTGTCAAAGCTTAATGAACAAGCCGAAGTTAGAAGCTGATTGGTTACTATGCACAGCTGCACCAGATTCTGTGTGCTCCAGTTTTAACGAATTTCCCCCATTGTGTCAAAGGAGAGAAATTCAGTCAAGAAATCATCAGAAAACTTAATATAGTGTACTCCAGTTTGAAGTGACCCCCTCTGTATTTTTTTTATCAAATTATTCATACTTTTACCAAGGTTATTCTAACTGGTTCTGTGACATATTCAAACTCTCCTCTGGTGGTGGCAGTTAGCAGACTCTTAGCCTCGGTTCACACCAGAGGCGGCACGACTTGCAGGTCGCCTCACCGAGGCGACCTGCACACGACTGCCCGGGCGACTTGCAAAACGACTTCTGTATAGAAGTCTATGCAAGTCGCCCCCAAAGTCGTAGGTGAGGTTCACACTAGGACGACTTGTCAGGCGACCTAGGTCGCCTGACAAGTAGCGTCCCGT
This sequence comes from Lithobates clamitans, assembly GCA_037952925.1. Taxonomy (NCBI): domain Eukaryota; kingdom Metazoa; phylum Chordata; class Amphibia; order Anura; family Ranidae; genus Lithobates; species Lithobates clamitans. The sequence goes on from JBBGZY010000639.1 coordinate 714,923, forward strand.
TCAGTACAATGGAACCGTTCTAAGGGGAGCGACGCAAGTCGCTCCGACTTAGAAAAAGGTTCCTGTACGACTTTGGGGGCGACTTGCATAGACTTCTATACAGAAGTCGTGTGCAGGTCGCCTCGGTGAGGCGACCTGCAAGTCGTGCCGCCTCTGGTGTGAACCGAGGCGTACAGGAACCTTTTTTTAAGTCGGAGCGACTTGCGTCGCTCCCCTTAGAACGGTTCCATAGCACAGAACAGGAGGCGACTGTGTGAACCGAGCCTTACTGCTGCACTGAGGTGGGTTGAATGCAGCCTGTTGTCATTCATTCCAGAATATTGAGAAAATCTAGTAGTGGAAAAGAATTACTGTGTGCTGGGTGAGCACTAGATTAGGGATAGTAGTGCAGTAAAGGTTGTTTTTTTCATCCTGATGGTTTTTTATTATTTTAGAGAAAACCTGTCATTAAAGCGGAGTTCCACCCAAAAATTGAACTTCTGCTTTTCCGGTTCCTCCCCCCTCCGGTGTCACATTTGGCACCTTTCAGGGGGGAGGGGGGAGCAGATACCTGTATAATACAGGTATTTGCTCCCACTTCAAGCAATAGATCGCTGCAGATTCCGTGGCGATCTACGCCGTGTCCGGCCCCTCCTCCATCCCCCCTCCCCCGCTGTCTTGTGGGAGACACACAGATCCCAGAAGACAGCAGGGACCAGTGAGGAATGCGTAGCATGACTCGCGCATGCACAGTAGGGAATCGGGCTGTAAAGCCACAAGCCTTCACTTCCTGGTTCCCTTACTGAATATGCCGGCGCCTCCACCCGGGAGCTGAAGGACAGATCGGCTTCGGGTGAGGACATCCCGGCGCCCTGGACTGATAAGTGTCCTAATATTAAAAGTCGGCAGCTGCAGTATTTGTAGCTGCTGACTTTTAAATTTTTTTTTTTATGGCAGAACTCCGCTTTAAAGACCAGGGATGCCAAATGCTTACCAACTTCTGCAATTGCTAGTTACCATGCATGTTATTCTAACCCTCTTGGTCACCAACTCAACACAACTATGCAGCTCAGAAGTCCCTGTCTGCATACTTATTCTAAGTCAGTGACCCAAACCATTGAATCAAGAGAGGCTGTATGGGCAGACAGCCATGCACTGGGAACTTACCAAAGGAGAGATATGCAGTAGTAGTCGTCTCCATATTTTCTCATGTTGAATTTCCTTGAATTTCTAAAGAAGTGCCTGCTGCTGAAGGCACAGACATGCTTTTGCGTCAGACTGGATTTACAGTTTTATACAAGTCATTGGGAATGCAAAACTAGTTTGAAGTATGTGAAATGCAGGTCAGAAGGAAATCAATTGTAGGTCAAATGCATCCGACAATGAATTCAGAAGCATCTCAAACTGAAGCTAATGCTATTCACACAGGTCCTTACTGTAGCTTTGTACTTCTACTGTGTGCAGTGTTTAAGTGCCATCTGTAATCATACAGCTCACAATTAAATTAGACCTCAGCAAAAAAATAAATATTCAGTACATCTCTGCAAGCAGTGTTGTCAAACCTGCCCAGGTACACCTCCCCCTCTTTTCATTTCAATAAAATAAAGGGAGGTGTTCTGTAGTCTAGCAGAGGAGAACTCAAGTGTGGTTGACCACAATGCTTAGGATTTAAAGTAGTAGTTCAGCTTAAAACTAACTCTAAATATACTGGAAGCCACATTCTAAGACTAATCTATCCCCTGTAAAGAAAAAAAATCGCTATACATACCTTTTCTGAAGCCGGTCCAGTTCCACGCTGAGCTGTCAGCGGCGGCTTCTGTGTTTTGAGGCGTGTGCAGAAGAGGCAGCCGCCAACAGAAGCCCCAATTCTATGGGTGACGTCACTTCCCAGACGTTGTTGGCTATATCCTACACACAGCTTCTGCCAATGGAGACCGGACCGGCTTCAGAAAAGGTATATATACCGGTTTTTGCTTTACAGGGCTAGATAGGTTATTCTTAGAATGTGGCTGGCAGTAGATTTAAAGATTTTAGTTTTAGGGTGAACTTCCATCTTAAGTGCAGCAATGTCAGCATCAGGAAGTTGGGAGCTCACAGGATTCCTAGCAGATCAACATGTTTTTTTCTGTATGCAAAGAGGGCATAAATTCTTTTCAGGCTTCACATATCATCTGTCTGTGTTGTAGCAATTATATTTTCAGTCACATATGTCAGTGATCCCAAGTAAATCTGCATAGTCTCTCCATCCAAGATCATTGGATTGGATCCACTTTTCTGCATCTAACCAATATATCCTTCTCCAAAAGGGCAGTAAATCCACAGAAAGGTACATTTATAGTCTTAATTTTTATTGCTGGTCAGGGAACACAGATCTTTGCTACATATCATTTTGGATAGCTGCAGTGTGTTAGAATGTACAATGGAGAAGGAGAAAATGATCTGCATGGTAAGTGAGTTGAATATATTTTGTTTTATATTCTAGCATTGCAAGACTGTAAATTGAGAGTAACCAATCAGATGAAAAATACAAGTGTTGGTTCCCCGTGATAGTTGGTTGTAGTCTATTCCTTGGTAGAGTTTCCTTCGATTCGTTGCATGGCCTCCCTCTCTGCCTTTTTCCGCTGTCTGTATTCCTTGTACATTGTGTAGGTTGTCCCTGGGGATAAGCAGAACAAATGTTGAATACAGCCCATGCAAACACCCAACTGGGCTATGACAAAATCTGCCTAAGGTTATATGAATTAGATTTCCACAACAGTTATCTGTTGCAAAGTGTTTGAATACCAATTTGGCTACAAACCTGCAATGTAAAGCAGATCTTCTAATCGCGGCTAGACTGGCACAGCCATTAATGTCTAAACTGCTGGCAACAAAAGTGAGTACACCCCTAAGTGAAAATGTCCAAATTGGGCCCAATTAGCCATTTTCCCTCCCCGGTGTCATGTGACTCGTTAGTGTTACAAGGTCTCAGGTGTGAATGGGGAGCAGGTGTGTTAAATTAGGTGTTATCGCTCTCACTCTCTCATACTGGTCACTGGAAGTTCAACATGACACCTCATGGCAAAGAACTCTCTGAGGATCTGAAAAAAAGAATTGTTGCTCTACATAAAGGTGGCCTAGGCTATAAGAAGATTGCCAAGACTCTGAAACTGAGCTGCAGCATGTTGGCCAAGACCATACAGCGGTTTAACAGGACAGGTTCCATTCAGAACAGGCCTCACCATGGTTGACCAAAGAAGTTGAGTGAACATGCTCAGCGTCATATCCAGAGGTTGTCTTTGGGAAGACATATGAGTGCTGCCAGCATTGCTGCAGAGGTTGAAGGGGTGGGGGGGTCAGCCTGTCAGTGCTCAGACCATACCTCGCACAATGCATCAAATTGGTTTGCATGGCTGTTATCCCAGAAGGAAGCCTCTTCTAAAGATGATGCACAAGAAAGCTGGCAAACAGTTTGCTGAAGACAAGCAGACTAAGGACATGGATTACTAGAACCATGTCCCTGTGGTCTGATGAGACCAAGATAAACTTATTTGGTTCAGATGGTGTCAAGCGTATGTGGCGGCAACCAGGTGAGGAATACAAAGACAAGTGTGTCTTGCCTACAGTTAAGCATGGTGGTGGGAGTGTCATGGTCTGGGGCTGCATGAGTGCTGCCGGCACTGGGGAGCTACAGTTTATTGAGGGAACCATGAATGCCAACTTGTACTGTGACATACTGAAGCAGAGCATGATCCCCTCCCTTTGGAGACTGGGCCACAGGGCAGTATTCCAACATAACCTCAAAACACACCTCCAAGACGACCACTGCCTTGCTAAAGAAGCTGAGGGTAAAGGTGATGGACTGGCCAAGCATATCTCCAGACCTAAACCCTATTGAGCATCTGTGGGGCATCCTCAAATGGAAGGTGGAGGAGCGCAAGGTCTCTAACATCCACCAGCTCCGTGATGTCGTCCAGTGGCAACCTGTGAAGATCTGGTGAACTCCATGCCCAAGAGGGTTAAGGCAGCTCTGGAAAATAATGGTAGCCACACAAAATATTGACATTTTCACTTAGGGGTGTACTCACTTTTGTTGCCAGCGGTTTAGACATTAATGGCTGTGTGTTGAGTTATTTTGAGGGGACAGCAAATTTACACTGTTATACAAGCTGTACACTCAATACTTTACATTGTAGCAAAGTGTCATTACTTTAGTATTGTCGCATGAAAAGATATAATAAAATATTACAAAAATGTGAGGGGTGTACTCACTTTTGTGAGATACTGTGTGTGTGTGTTTTTAAATATATGCACACACACACACTCATTTTTGTTTCACTCTATAGCCCGCTATTGATTTCTAAATCTTGCAAAAGGGATGTAAATATTGCTTCCTTTAAAAAATGGTCAAATATACAAGAAATCCAAGAATTCTCCCACCTGCTTGTGAAATTGGTTCATTGCTTTTCCCAGGCATTAGCATAGAGCCTAATGTTTCAACCATTTTATCTATGGTAATCTAGTCAACAAGAATGCTGCTAATTGTCCATGGGGGAGAAGGGGTCCTCTGGCTCCAGGCCTCCACACTACTTTAAAGCTTGCTCAGATCATTTATGCTATGTTTCCTTCCCTGTCTCTTAGTCTTATCTTCCCGGGACCCATGTCCTTGCTCCCAGCGCTGTAATCCCCTGACATTCCTTGGAATACAAGCTCATGCTTTATGCTTTTCTAGGAAAACCATCTCTAGAACCGCTTGGCCTGAGGGCTGCTGTGTTGTCACATACACAAGAATATTTTCCTATAGTCAGCAAACCACACAATATACTTCCAAAACAAGATTGTACTTAGCCATATTGGTGTTTCTGAATTCCGACACGTTATATATATCAAGATGCTAAATAAAGGAAGGAATATACATGTCATCGTTACCAACACATCAGAAAATTCAATGTTCTTTGTTAGAGTTTCTGCTCACTCCAAAAATACAGTCCTCTTCACACTAGCCCTCCATTTAACCCCAACCATTCCTTAAAGCAAACCTGTGCTTTGTCCTGATTTCCTCTATCTCCTGCTTTGCCCTGTGGCTAACTGCAGCCAAAAACAACCTTAACTTATTTACAAAGTCATTTTCCCAGCTTGAATAACATTGTTTTAGCCCTTTAATTATTATTACCCTTGAAGCCTATTAACACCATAATGCATTGTGCTGCAGTGTACATGTTTTCTGTGTGTTGAGGCCTGTTGCATTAGACAGCCAATTAAAATTAATGGGATGCAAACACACCTCAATGCATGAAAGAAATAGATCCTGCACAATTTTTTTCAAGGCAGGGCAATGCAATGCATACAGCAATACGCATTTGTGCAGTGGATCGTTGTATCTTGAATGAATAACATATAGTGCTACACATAGGCGTCACCAGGGGGTGGCTATCGAGGCTGGAGCCCCGAATGTGGAGCCCATAGCCCCGAGTCTCAGCGGGTGTGGAGGAGAGACGAGCCGGCGGGCCGCATTAGAAGTGGAGGAGGGACGATCAGGCATGTACAGGCACTGAGCCATCGGACCGCCACCTCCCTCACCCCCCCCCCCCCCCCCCCCCGCAGCGCTCACCTCTTCTCCCTGCTTAGTTATGCAGCGCGGCTGCATACAGACATGATCCTAGGAGTGGACACTGATAAGCTCATCGTACGATCCAGAAGTCATGCAGTCGCACACAGCTGTGACATAAACTTCCTCGGCACTCGTTCTCTTGTTCTTTCCTTCCCCCACTCTCCATCCTGTCTGCTGCCGCGGAGAATCTAGATGAGAGCGGGGGAAGGAAAGAACAAGAGAACGAGTGCCGAGGAAGTTTATGTCACAGCTGTGTGCGGCTGCATGACTTCTGGATCGTACGATGAGCTTATCAGTGTACACTCCTAGGATCATGTCTGTATGCCTGTCTGTGTACTGTCGTGTCTGTATGCCTATCAAGGCAGGGAGAGGAGGTGAGTGCTGGGAGGGGGGATAGAGGAGCACGGGGACCAGAGCTGGGGGGGGGACCAGCAGAGCACATGTGGGACCAAAACAGCATGCGGGGGATCAGAGGAGCACACAGCACGCCGGGGACCAGAGGAGCACAGGGGGACCAGCGCAGCACGTGGGGGACCAGAGGAGCACGTGGGGGACCAGAGGAGCACGTGGGGGACCAGCGCAGCACGCGGGGGACCAGAGGAGCACAGGGGGACCAGCGCAGCACGCGGGGGACCAAAGGAGCACAGGGGGACCAGCACAGCATGTGGGGGACCAGAGGAGCACAGGGGGACCAGCGCAGCATGCAGGAGACCAGAGGAGCACAGGGGGACCAGAAGATCCAGCATGGGTGAGACCTGTCAAAGTTGGCCGGTCTGGATGAAGTCCAGGGCCAAATTTTTGTCTCAGTCCAGCCCTGGAGACGAGCAGGCGGACAAGCAGAGATGACATCATCTCTCTCCGCCCGCCCGTCACCAATCTTCCACTTTCACAGCCGGGACTTCAATGTGGGAGCGATGTGCGGCGGGGAGCAGAGAGATGATGTCATCTCTCACTGCCTGCCACACATCAGCGCTCTTCTGCTCTCACTAAATGGGCCTCTTCAATGTCGGAGGTGTGGTGGGGAGCAGAGAGATTACATCATCTCTCACTGCCCACCCCGCATCTCCGCTCTCCTGCCCTCACTAAATGGGCCAGTGCTGCCAGCCTGCCACCAATGCAGCGAGAATGCATATTTGGTGGCACTGGCTGGCATAGCAAGTGACAATCTGCAAATGGTGGCAAGTGACGTGGCAAGTGACAATCTGTAAATTGTGGCAGGTGACATGGCAAGTGACAATCTGCAAATGGTGGCAGGTGACATGGCAAGTGACAATCTGCAAATGGTGGCAGGTGACATGGCAAGTGACAATCTGCAAATGGTGGCAAGTGACAATCTGAAAATGGTGGCAAGTGACAATCTGCAAATGGTGGCAAGTGACAATCTGCAAATGGTGGCAGGTGATGTGGCAAGTGACACGCCCAGGGCTCCCACTGATTCTGCATTATGGTGAGTTGAACCACTTCACTATATATTACAATATAACAATAGAAACATTGCGCTTTGATCATCCTGACACCATATCAACCATGGTGCCATGAAGATTGAAACGCCAACACCAGCCTTCCTTTGCCCGCAAAAAATTGCTTACCACCGGTGTGCCCCACCATCATAGACATACAGTATATGCCTGTGAGTTGTACCCTGCTCTAAGTATGTGGAAACCTCTCCAAATTTTTGAGTTTAGGTGTACAAAAGCAGATCCATAACTTTGGTTTGACGTAGAGTAACGCGTATGTCCTGAACTCAACTCTACTGAACACTTATAGGATGAATTGAAATGCAGAGTGTGAGCCAAGTTTCTCCAACATCATTACCTGATCTCACATATGGACAGGTCAAGCCTTTGGAAAATGCCAGTTGAGAGAAGTGGAGGCTGTTATACTCACATAGGGGGTCAACTCTATCTAAGGCTCCATTCAGATCAATGCGTGTTTTTTTTCATGCTTTTTGCATTACATTATTTTTAACATGGGTTCCTATAGAACATGTTCACATCAATGCATTTTTGTGCCTCTGCGTTTTTGGAAAGGGTCAGGGACCTTTTAAAACGCAAAACGGTGCTGTTTTTGTTTCAATATACTTCAATGGAGAAGCTGCAGAAAAGCATGTAGTATGTTTTTACAGCAATTTGCATTTTTTAATCTGCCCAACAACAAATCCCCCCCCCCCCCCCCCCCAAAAAAAAGCATAAAAAATGCAAATTTGCGTAAAAAAAACCCCATAATAATGCACTGCAGAAATGCTCAAAAGCAAACTGCATTGATGTGAGTGAAGCCTTAATGTCCATAGTTTTGGAGTGAAATGTCTTATGGGGTGTACACACGGTCGGACTTTTCGGCTACAAAAGTCCGACGGACGCTGGCGGACCAAATCCGGCAGACAATCCGATCGTGTGTGGGCTTCCCCGGACTTTCAGCAGACTTTTCCGGTCGCAAATCTGACGGACTTTAGATTTGGAACATGCTTCAAATCTTTACGTTGTAACTCTGCCGGACCCAGAAATCCACTCGTCTGTATACTAGTCCGACGGAAAAAAACCCACGCTAGGGCAGCTATTGGCTACTGGCTATCAACTTCCTTATTTTAGTCCGGTGTATGTCATCACGTACGAATCCGTCGGACTTTTGTGTGATCGTATGTAGGCAAGTCCGTTCGTTAGTAAGTCTGCCGCAAGTCCGCCAAAAGTCCGTCAAAAGTCTGTCGGATGGGCTGTCGGACTTTTGTAGCCGAAAAGTCTGACCGTGTGTACGCCCCATAAGAAGCTCATATATTGTACTGTAGGTTTGATGGTCAGGTGTCCACAAATGTTTTGATCATATAGTGAATGGCAATTGATTGTGCTTCTTTATTGAGGCCCTTGAACTGCATTGGTATCTTTCTCTATATTTAAAGTGGTTCTAGAGGCTGAAGATTTTTTTTACCTTCATGCATGAAGGTAAAAAACCTTCAGTGTGCAGCTCTCCCCTATACTTACCTAAGCCTGATCTTGATCCAATGATGTGCATGAGAGCCGAGGCTCCCCTGGGTTTCTCGCTTTTCATTGGCTGAGATGCAACCAGTAAGGAGGGGGCAGGGCTGGGCGGCACGGGAGCGAGCACAGATGAGTGCCACCATAGCAAATGGCTTGCTATGGGGACGCTCAGCAGGGGGGGGGGCAGGGGCAAAGACTGCTGGCAGGGGACATGAGAAGAGGAGGATTGGAGCTGCTCTGTGCAAAACCATTGCACAGGGCTGGTATGTATGACATGTTTGTTGTTTTAAAAAAAATACTTTACAAACACTTTAATAATACATAAATAAATTGAAACAATCAGCGCTACCTGTATCCTAAAACACAAACCAACTAAATCAGTGACCTGTATACTAAAACATACATAAATCTCAATAATATTAATTTAAATAATAATGAATAATAATAATAATACGAAATCTAAAAATATGAAATAGCTGCTGTACACCTATCAGCAATTCACGACACCAAACAAATAAAAAATTGCATATATGAATGGTGCAGCGCTATTCTCATAAAATCTGCTCCACTGTGCATACAATGTATTGCACTAAATTAATCTGTGACAAAAATTGAAACGTACAATAAAATGAACATATCAAAGTCTTTGCAATGTGTATTAATCCACTGCTTGTGCTCCTCAACAATCTTCTAATATAAAGCATGTGTTTCCACCACCAGGTAAATTGTGCTTTCACCTCACTCCTTATTATGTGTGCCATATATTGTAGCGGATGGGACAAAGAGGGGGGGGAGTATATGTAGGTTCCGTCGCCCAGATGAGGTGGGTGGGTACACATAAGTTCAGGACTTCAGAGGAGACGCTGTTAGGTTCCCATGCCAATGATAAATGATAAAAGGGCTGGGGTGATTGAGCTGCTCCATCCTACTGAAGAAGCTATCCTATTGGCGAAACGCGTAAAGCAGGGAGAAGCCCAGCCCTGAAACGTTACGTGATCACTGAGAGCCTGAGTGGTGTGGTGAGCTCACGAGCGAGATATTAAGAAATGCTGTTTTTTTATATAACTTCTTGTAAGTGCAATTTTATGGGAGTATTTTAATAAATTATTTCATGTGACCAATGTGAAAAGAGGAGATATCCATCCCTGAGGGATTGGCTGGAGTTGTAATAAAGAAAAGCCTGTGATTAATAGGAATGAGGGGAGAGCACATTTAACCTGGTGGAAGGTTGGAAGGTTGTTGAGGAGCACAGCGGTGAATAATTACACATTACAAAGACTTTGATTAAACGTTTATTTTATTGTACTTTTCAATTTTTGTTTTATTAAGTCACAGATACATTTAGCGTGATGCATTGTATGCACATGGGAGCTGATTGTATGAGAATAGTGCTGCACCATATATATATATATATATGCAACTTTTAATAATACAGATTCCTTTGAGATCATATTTTTTTACTATGACTTTGTTCTAGACATGCTTACCCAGAGCAGTGGCTCCTACCACACAGGCCTGGGCAGCGACCCGTGTATGAATCAGGTGAACAGACATCTTAATGTTGCCCCTTTCCTTCAGACGGTAAAGGCCGTAAGCTACTATGACGAAAAAGCCAGCCAGGCCTGTAGAATAGAAGAATCAATGAACAGGTTACTGACATGGTTTTATTAAGGTAGAACTATAGGCAAAACTATTTTTTTTTTCATTTTGTATAGAGCATGAGAAGGTTATTTATAACCCCTGTTTAATTTTTTTTTTTTTACTATCTGTGTCCTATTGCGGAGATTTCCCTTTACTTCTTGTCCCATAGCCAATCAGGAAGTGAGAGGAAATCCCTGCAACTTAAGGGAATCCCTTAGGGCAGTGGTTCTCAACCTGGGGGTCGGGACCCCCTCGGGGGTCGAATGATGATTTGCCAGGGGTCACCGAATCTTGGGCTGTTCCTGAAGCCTGCACCATTCTCCAGCCTTTTTGCAGTCGCCCAGCAGGGCAGCCCCTGGAGCCTGTGTCCACCCAGCTGGGCTGTTCCTGGAGCCCGCGGCCGCCCACCGCATGGCTGGGAGGCAGAGACTAGAGATCAGCTGACTGGTGAGGAATGTGAAGTGGGAGGGGCTGGAGGAGACCCTATCTCCTGATTTCAGCACAGGTGTCACTGCTATGAGACACCACAAAGTCAGAGACATAGTGAAGCCAGAGACACAGTGAGTAACACTACCTGTGATTATAGCTGCCATTAAAAGTCCCCACTACAGTTCTCAAATCAGCAGATGACCTTGATCAAGAGCAACTGAGTTGGCTGATCAGAACTCCCCCCAGCACTGCCACTGATCCCATCCCCCCACCAGCACTGCCACTCATCCCCCCCCCCACCAAGGAGTAAGAGAAGGAATAAAAATTGAGAATACATGGAAGGGAGAGGAAAAGAGGGGGAGGAACAAAGAATAAAGGGAGAGAAAGAATAAGAGAAAGAACAAGAAAGATGGCTAGAGAGAGGGATGGGGAAAAAAAGAAATTAGCATAGAGAGAGATAAAAGGGAAAGAAAGGAGAACAAAGAGAAAAAGTGGTACATCCTAAAATGTACCATAAGGGGTTTTAATACTGTACAAGTGGAAGGGACTCAGGGGGCGCTATATGTCCGTGGGTTAGGGGCGCAAATTATTTGTCTTGCCTTGGGTGCTGACAACCCATGCTATGAAAATAATTTTACTGTTAGGGGTCCCCACAACTCGGGAAAATTTATCAAGGGTTCACGGCACTAGTAAGGTTGAGAACCACTGCCTTAGGGACTCCTAGGACACCAGAACTAGTGTCCCGAATGGAAGGCTTTTCTGTGGACAACCCAAAATTTGGGATTTTCTTTTTATTTTAATTTTCAGTGATAATGGTAAACAGGACAAATAGAGAGGGTGGATCTTAAAGCGGACCTTTAGTCACTTTTTCAACGGATGCACAGGCCGCAATAAAATTGGCAAGCGTTCTAATCCCTCTGCACTCTATCCAAAACTAAAAAAAATAGTTTTGCCTTTAGTTACACTTTAAGACCCCTTTCACACTGGAGCGGGTGGCGTTAGTGGTAAAGCACTACTAGTTTTAGCGGCGCTTTACCGCTGTTATAGCGCCGCTTTTTGGCCACTAGCAGGGCCCTTTTAACCCCCAGCTAGCGGCTGAATAAAGGGTTAATAGCGCTCGTGTTGCGGCGCTGCCGAAGTGCTTTGCAGGCGTTTCGGCAGCGCTGCCCATTCATTTCAATGGGCAGGGGCGGTGTATACAGCGCTTCCGCACCGCCCCAAAGATGCTGCTTGCAGGACTTTTTTCCCTGTCCTGCAAATGCACCGCCCCCAGTGTGAAAGCCCTCAGGGAGGGAGGCTTGAGAGGCGCTTTTCAGGTGCTATTTTTTTAGCGCCAAAGTGCCTGAAAGGAGTCTAAATAAATGCAAGTATTTTCATTAGTTCAAACATGTTGCACAGTGGATGTATAGCACTATTGCAAATCCAGTAGAAGCTTACAGTAGTGCCCCCATACATGTCTTTTGACATGAATTTTATAGCTGTTTGCCTGGAGTTTCACTTTAAATGTATCAATGATTAGTTGTTATTAATGTAGGAGTAACAATACAATTCTTAGGAATAATAAGGCATTACATGAATAAATCGGGGGTTATTTACAAAAAGGCAAATCCAATTTGCACTACAAGTGTAAACTACAAGTGCAAAGTGCACTTGAAATTGCACTGGAAGTGCAGTCGCTGCAGATCCGAGGGGGACATGCAAGGAAAATAAAAGAACAGCATTTTAGCTTGTACATGATTGGATGATAAATCAGCAGAGCTTCCACTCATTTCAGATCTTCCCCTCAAATTTACAGTGACTGCACTTTCAATGCAATTTCAAGTGCACTTTGCAATTGTAGTGCAAAGGGGATTTGCCTTTTGTAAATAACCCCCCATTGTTTTACCTTCCAAAGTATTTGTAATTCGGGCAATCTAGATTTGCACACATCTTTCACACTTCTCAGGTTAAACACAGGGAGGGGTTGATTTACTAAAACTGGAGAGTGCAAAATCATCTTGTGCAGCTCTGCATAGCAACCAATCAGCTTCCAGGTTTTTTTTTGTCAGCTTAATTGAACAAGCTGAAGTTAGAAGCTGATTGGCTACCATGCACAGCTATACCAGATTTTTCACTCTCCCTTTTAGTAAATCAACCCCACATAGTCCCCAATTAAAGGGGTTGTAAAGGCAGAAGGTTTTTTTTTTTTTTTTTAATCTTAATGCGTTATATGCATTAACCACTTCAGCCCTGGAAGATTTGAATGCTCAGTGACCAGGCCATTTTTTGCGATATGGCACTGTGTCGATTTACCTGACAATTGCACAGTCGTGCGACGCTGTACCCAAACAAAATTGATGTCCTTTTTTTCCCACAAATAGAGCTTTCTTTTAGTGGCATTTGATCACCTCTGCGGTTTTTATTTTTTATGCTATAAACAAAAAAAGAGTGACAATTCTGAAAAAAACACAATATTTTGTACTTTTTGCTATAATAAATATCCCCATTTTTTTTTAAAAAAGCCAATTTTTTTTCCTCAGTTTAGGCCGATATGTATTCTTCTACATATTTTTGGTAATTAAACTCACAATAAGCGTATATTGATTGGTTTGTGCAAAAGTTATAGCGTCTACAAAATTAGGGATAGATTTATGGCATTTTTATTATTTTATTTACTAGTAATGGCGGCGATCTGCGATTTTTATCGGGACTGCGACATTATGGCGGACACTTCGGACACTTTTGACACATTTTTTAAACCAATGACAATTATACTTCGATCGGTGCTAAAAAAAATGCACTGTTTACTGTGTAAATGTCACTGGCAGGGAAGGGGTTAACACTAGGAGGTGATCAAGGGGTTAACTGTGTTTCCTGACTGTGTGTTCTAACTGTAGGGGGAGGGAACTGACTATAGGAGATGAGAGATCGTGGTTCCTAGCTATTAGTAACTCACGATCTGCCTCTCCTCTCCTTACAGAACAGGGATTTGTGTGTTTACACACACACACACACACATCCCTGTTCTGCCTCTCGTGCCCGCGATCGTACACAGCCGGTGGTCATCACGACCGCCAGCCACGAGCATCGGCACCCCCGCAATGCAGCGGGCGTGCGCCTGCTATCCTGCTTAAAAGAGCCGACGTACAGCTACGACGGTTCACGGGATAATGCCAACCTGCCGCAGTATAATGACGGCGGCTGCCACTTCCTGTTTCTTGTCTGGTAACAAGACTAGGCTTATGACATCATGCACAGCTCTCTCTCACTCCCATGAGAGTTTGCCAGGAAGGGAGGGGGGATGAGTCATAAGAGGGCCAATGAGAGCTGCAGAGCTGGAGGTGTGCCTCTGTGTGTCTATGTAAATCCAGGAAGTGAACAGACAGCAGCTTCTGCTGCCCGCAGTTAAAATGGATGCAGCCAGACTTAGTGGAGGGAGATTTCGGCAGCATATTTGGCAAGTACAGAATCACAGTATATATAAAATAATATGCAAAGTGGTTGGAGGGAAGCTTCAGAATGGCAAAGATGTTTTTATTACAAATTATGTGAGCAGACTGCAGTTCCTCTTTAAAGTTAAAAAAACCTTCTGTGTGTGTGTAGCAGCCACCCCCAGCACCCCCTAATTACTTACTTGAGCCTCATCTCTCTCCAGCGATGTCCATGAATGTCTAAGCCATCCAGGACACTTGTCCTGATTGGCTGAGACAAAGCAGCGATGACATTGGCTCCTGCAGATGTCAATCAAAGTCAGCTAGCCAATCAGGGGAGAGAGGAGGTGGGGCTGGGTCGGGGCCCCATGTCTGAATAGATACAGGGAGCTGTGACACGGCTTGGGTGCCCCCATTGGAAACTGCTGGCTGTAGGGGCAATCGACAGGAGGGAGGGGCCAGGAGTAGCGAAGAGGAACCCGAGAAGAGGAGGATCCAGGCTGCTCTGTGCAAAACCAACTGCACAGAGGAGGTAAGTATAACATGTTTGTTTTTTTTTAAATAAGACTTTACAATCACTTTAAAGCAGTGTTCTGCCCAAAAAAAAAAAAAATGAAAAGCGGCAGCTACAACATACTGCAGTTGCTGGCTTTTTAACAATAGGACACTTACCTGTCCTGGAGTCCAGCGACAGCTATCCATCAGCTGTCGGGTGCTGCCGCCGCCATTGCGGGTAAGGGTACCTGGCAGTGTAGCCTTACTGCTGGTTCACACAGGGGCGACTTGTCAGGTGACCTAGCCGCCTGACAAGTCGCCTCCCGTTCTGTACAATGGAACCGTTCTAATAGGAGCGACGCAAGTCGCTCCGACTTAGAAAAAGGTTCCTGTAGTATTTTGGGGGCGACTTCAGGCGACTTGCATTGACTTCTATACAGAAGGTGTTTTGCAAGTCGCTGCTGAAGTCGTGCCGCCCCTGTGTGATCCGGCACTTATGGCTTCACGCCGGGAACCCTACTGCGCATGCCCGAGGCCCTGCTCCTCTCTCCTACTGGCCCGGCGACAGGGAGAGGAGGAGGGAGCCCCGCGCTGATGTCACGGGCCACGGCGTGGACTCCCGGGAAAGTGGGAACAGGATACCTGTCAAAAGACAGGTATCCTGTCCCCCCTCTCCCCCAAAAGGTGCCTATTGTGGCACCGGAGGGGGAGAGGAGACAAATGAGCGGAAGTTCCACTTTTGGGTGGAACTCCGCTTTAAGCAATTCATCTTCCTAACATCACCAGACTTCCACCACCCGCCTGATTGGACAATAAATCAGCAATCTTGAAAGGGAGCTAACCAAGAAAGAATCAAGGCTCTGTTCATTGCTGGGAAGTTGAAGGAAAAATAGTATGGAGGAGCATGTGAATTGTTCTATGTGACAGAGCTGGCCATAGAGTTCTGTCACAAGGAAGTATCCAATTTTAGGATGTTAAAGTGATCCTGTCACCACAATGTCACTTGTAAAGTAAATATAGCCTTTAAAAGAAGAACATCTGTACAGTGGAACCTTGGATTACGAGTATAATCCGTTCCAGGAGAAAGCTTGTAATCCAAAGCACTCGCATATCAAAGCGAGTTTCCCCATAGAAGTCAATCTAAACGAAGATAATTAGTTCCGCATTGACTTATATTGCATGCAATAATGTGGCCAGAGGTGGGGGGGGGGGGTGCCAGAGAGTCTCGAAAATACCCAGGGACAGCTTGGCTGAACTCGGAAAGGCTCGGAAACAATCGGGAACTGAGTATTTCCAAGTATTTTCAAATGTCTCCGAACTGTTCCGAGTGTCACCGGCGCCCCCACACCTCTGGCCAAATGCAGTACTGCACACCCCATTAGCTTGAATTCTGCTCGTTTTGCAAGACAACACTCGCAAACCGAGTCAGAATTTTTTTAAAAAAAGTTGCTCGTCTTTCAAAACGCTCGTTAACCACGTTACTCGTAAACCAAGGTTCCACTGTACTTACCTTTTTGGTGGCCTGTGTCCTCAAACTTAACACGTTTGCTGCTCCTTGGCCACTGCGGGTATTTAACACTTTGGATGGGTCCTGTATTGGCATACTACAAGAAATACAGCATGCTGTAGGGGAAAGAGGTATTTACACACCTGGAAGTGTGGGATACCTAGAGCAGCTGGGAAGCAGAACAGTGCCAAAAGTTTAAAGACAGGGGTCCCCAGAAAGCTAAGTGTAAATGCTCATTTTATAGGCTGGGTTTTGTCTTCAAGGAACCTGTTGTTTTAAGCTTACTTTAACTTTGAGTTGGGTAAGATTATAATGGAGAGGTATAGTTAAGAGTGAAAATAGACCTGAGCAATTACCCCCAAGGGCCCATTCAGGCTGCTCTCAACTTTAAAATCACAGCAGGAACTCTTAAACGCTTTTCAAAGAGCAGAAGTGGCCTCCTCTAGATCCAACCAGCCCACGGCTTGGATTCTTCTAATTCTTAAACCATTGTGGTTCTGAGTGAGGTAGAGTCCTCGTTGGCTACGCTGAGGGGGCTCAGACAGCCTCTTATGCAAATGTCTACCCCAGCACTGTGCCAGGCAGCCTTCTCTGAATATCCACACAATTACCCAGTCAGCAATATTATCGGGGAATTAGGACAAAATGGATGAGCCCCTGCCAGATTGCTATGAATGCAGCCAGTGTGCTCTGTCGCTAATGATTTTCCTATGGCAATATTGCTTACTGGCCAAAAAAAGTGGTATTCATCATAACGGACAATAAGCTTTGATGCCTTTTTAGTAATTTCAGAATAATTTACTGAAAACAATAGAAAATGAATGTAATGTGCTTAGGATAAACATAGATCTAAAAGCAGAAAAAAAATGAAGACCCCCAAAATATAAAAAAAATAAAATAACAAAATAAATAAAGGATAAATGGGTCAGACTTGATGCATCACATAGTCTTATTCTGCCGTCAACCTATTAGTTTACCATAAAGCACTCGTGGGCTTGTGCTGTGGGCGTAAAGAACTGGGGGTTGCAAAATACACTGTTAGCAGTTTTTAAAGGGGACCCAGCATCATACAGTATCTCACAAAAGTAAGTACACCCCTCACATTTTTGTAAATATTTTATTTTATCTTTTCATGTGACAACACTGAAGAAACGACACTTTGCTACAATGTAAAGTAGTGAGTGTACAGCTTGTATAACAGTGCAAATTTGCTGTCCTCTCAAAATAACTCAACACACAGCCATTAATGTCTAAACCGCTGGCAACAAAAGTGAGTACACCTCTAAGTGAAAATGTCCAAATTGGGCTCAATTAGCCATTTTTCCACCTCCAGTGTCATGTGACTCGTTAGTGTTACAAGGTCTCAGGTGTGAATGAGCAGGTGTGTTAAATTTGGTGTTATCGCTCTCACTCTCTCATACTGGTCACTGGAAGTTCAACATGGCACCTCATGGCAAAGAACTCTCTGAGGATCTGAAAAAAAGAATTGTTTGTCTACATAGGACAGTATTCCAACATAACGACCTCAAAACACACCTCCAAGACGACCACTGCCTTGCTAAAGAAGTTGAGGGTAAAGGTGATGGACCGGTCAGGCACGTCTTCACACCTAAACCATATTGAGCATCTGTGGGGCATCCCCAAACGGAAGGTGGAGGAGCGCAAGGTCTCTAACATCCACCAGCTCTGTGATGTCGTCATGGAGGAGTAGAAGAGGACTCCAGTGGCAACCTGTGAAGCTCTGAACTCCATGTCCAAGAGGGTTAAGGCAGTGCTGGAAAATAATGGTGGCCACACAAAATATTGACACTTTGGGCCCAGTTTGGAAATTTTCAATTAGGGGTGTACTCACTTTTGTTGCCAGCGGTTTAAACATTAATGGCTGTGTGTTGCGTTATTTTGAGGGGACAGCAAATGTACACTGTTCTACAAGCTGTACACTCACTACTTTACATTGTAGCAAAGTGTTATTTCTTCAGTGTTGTCACATGAGAAGATATAATAAAATATTTACAAAAATGTGAGGGGTGTACTCACTTTTGTGAGATATTGTATATGTTTTTTCAGGTAAAGTACATTGTACATTGTGCAAAAAAAAAAAAGTAAGTGCAGCAATTCCAGATATTTATTATCACTTAGGACTAGTTTACACTTGCTTCAAAACATGGCTTTGGACACGCTTTGTTAAACCTCTCTGAACACAAGTCAAAGCCCCTGTGACTAAATAAAATTGTTAGCTTACAGTCCTGTTTACACCTGCTTTTGCTTTGCTTTGCTTTGCTCTGGCTTCGTTTCAAAAATGATACCCCATGTCGCTTTAGTGGTGCTTGAAAGGGTCCTCAAAGCCTCCATAGAAGTCTATGGCAAAGCTCGCTTGAAGCACCTGCAGCTTTTGAGAGGCTTTAATTCAGCTTTAGCTTCGCTTTGTTTTGAAGAAATTGCATGTATGAGATATCAACACATACAGAGGGCATCTGCCAAGCTTCATTAAAGCTTCATAAAAGCATTATCCTGTGTTGAAGTCAAAGCAGATGTAAATGAGCCCTTACAGAGATCACAGTACTCCCTTTGACAATACCTTCATCTGCTTTTCGCTCTGGGAAGATGGAACCATCTTTGTTCAGGTATCCTTATCTTAGCCCCTGATTATCTGAAACCTCTCACTTTTTCACTTGGTACAATGTTGTAGTCTGATCAGTGGTGAAGAGTAGACTAAGGTTGGCCATACATGGTCGAATTTCGAAATAATTTCTTTTGAAATTTTGTGCGTTTTGTGATCCGATGGTGCCATCATTGATTTTGAAATTCGACCAATCAAGCCTTCAATATCACCTCAGGTTGCTACAGAAAAGAATTTTCGTAGCTGGGAATCTTCTTTTCCTTCCGGGAATGTTCTTTTCTTGCAATTGCGCATTTCTTTTTCGATTACATTTCTCGCACGATTCTCCCATCATTGATTATAAATTTGGCTGTTGCTGCAGCCCGCTAATGGTGGGAAATTCGAACGAAAATTCTTAGATAAGGTTTTCGAAAGAAAATTCTTCAGAAGTTCGACCCATGTATGACCTGCCTAAGGAAATGCTTCTTACATCATTCCAATATTGGCAAAGCCACTTCACTTGAGGTTACAGGTTGAGGAAACTTTCAAACCAAATTTTCTTACCCTTCTGCCCCCACACTCCCAAACTGAAGTAGCCCAACCCCCTATTCCACCTTCCACCCCACCCCCCAAAGCTCCATACCACATTCTCCCCACCAAGGTCTTCTGCAAGGTTTAGATCCTTTGTGCTAACATTCTTCACCCAGTGTCCATGCATGTGCAGTAGACTCCAGTAGACTCCCATAGACTTCTATGGGACTTCTATGGGGCTGGCGGATTGGCTCGCATCTGTCTCTCAGCCCTCTGGAAGTCTATTTTTTAAAAATGGTACTGATAATTATTGTGAAATATCAGGAATTTGTTAATAATGCAGATTGTAAAGTTACCAAACAGTCCATTTTGTTTGCCTTGCCTGGCCACCTCTACATATTCCCAGGTTAAGGGAGCTGTTGAACTTTCTGTGAAAGGTGTGCAGGAGCTGCAGAAATAGAGAACTGAAAGCCAAATAATATGCACCATCTCCTCCTCCTTTCAGGTTCTCGATTGTTGGACTAGACAGTTCGATGCTCTATAGCAGGGGTCAAAGAGCCAGTTTACTGTACTTCAGACTTTAGGGGTGCTGGATTGTGGCCAGCAGGAATATAATTTTTTTCTGGCATCATTGAGAGTAAGCCGTACCCCATCTTTGGTATTAGGGGAAGGAATAGTGCCCCATTGTTGGTGTCAGTGGGAGAAATGGCACCACATTGTTGATATTAATGGGCGAAATGATGCCCCATCGTTGATATCAGTGGGAGAAATGGCGCCCCATTGTTGATATCAATAGGAGAAATGGTGCCCCATTGTTGATATCAGTGGGAGAAAGGGTGCCCCATTGTTGATATCAGTGGGAGAAATGGTGCCCCATTGTTGATATCAGAGGGAGAAATGGCACCCCATTGTTGACATCAGTGGGAGAAATGGCACCCCATTGTTGATATCAATGGGAGAAACGGCGCCCCATTGTTGATATCAGTGGGAGAAATGGCGCCCCATTAATGATATCAGTGGGAGAAATGGCGCCCCATTGTTGATATCAGTGGGATAAATGGCGCCCCATTGTTGATATCAGTGGGAGAAATGGCGCCCAATTAATGATATCAGTGGGAGAAAGAGTGCCCCATTGTTGATATCAGTGGGAGAAATGGCGCCCCATTGTTGACATCAGTGGGATAAATGGCGCCCCATTGTTGATATCAGTGGGAGAAATGGCGCCCCATTAATGATATCAGTGGGAGAAATGGTGCCCCATTGTTGATATCAATTGGAGAAATGGTGCCCTATTGTTGATATCAGTGGGAGAAATGGCGCCCTATTGTTGATATCAGTGGGAGAAATGGCGCCCCATTGTTGATATGAGTGGGAGAAAGGGTGCCCCATTGTTGATATCAATAAGAGAAATGGCACCCCATTGATGATATCAGCGGATGAAATGGCGCCCCATTGTTGATAACAGTGGGAGAAATGGTGCCCCATTATTGATATCAGTGGGAGAAATGGCGCCCCATTGTTGATATCAGTGGGAGAAATGGTGCCCCATTGTTGATATCAGTGGGAGAAATGGCGCCCCATTGTTGATATCAGTGGGAGAAATGGCACCCCATTGTTGATAACAGTGTGAGAAAGGGTGCCCCATTGTTGATATCAGTGGGAGAAAGAGTGCCCCATTGTTGATATCAGTGGGAGAAATGGTGCCCCATTGTTGATATCAGTGGGAGAAATGGCGCCCCATTGTTGATATCAATGGGAGAAATGGCGCCCCATTGTTGATATTAGTGGGAGAAATGGTGCCCCATTGTTGATATCAGTGGGAGAAATGGCACCCCATTGTTGATATCAGTGGGAGAAATGGCACCCCATTGTTGATAACAGTGTGAGAAAGGGTGCCCCATTGTTGATATCAGTGGGAGAAAGAGTGCCCCATTGTTGATATCAATGGGTGAAAGGGTGCCCCATTGTTGATGGCAGAATATTGTCTCATATCAGTGGGATGGTGAGTGCCCCAAGGACCGGATAAAGGCAAGCAAAGGACCACATCTGGAGACCACTGCTCTATAGGTCTAGAATAGAGCACGCTGCTTCCAACAACAAGTTCTTTGTGTACGGAGCCTGTACATGGGGTGCCATCATCTCATTCTAGTTCATGAGTTAACCACTTCACTGCCCATTCTCTGCCAGCACTGTGAACATTTCAAATCAGGCTCTTTATGACAGCCTAAAGCCTTTTGTAATGCTGTCAATGGATGCACACATTCCCCGAATCATTATACACGCCTTCTGGTTCCTAATTTGGACTGTCTGGTCCCCTTGCTTAATGCAAAGTTACAGATATGGGTCAAATACAAAAAATATCTTCCTAGAGACAGAATATTGTTGAAGAATGTCCTAGCTTACAGATCTCATGTATCTATTAAATCTGTGGTGAAATTGGTTGTTTTCAGCACTGAAGGCTTTGGCAGCATTTAGGTATCAGAGCAGGACTGGCACACCCAATAGCTATGGGTGGCGGGCATTAAAGTATGGTGCTGTAGAGGTTTCATTCAGTGTTAGGGAATAGACTAGATGTGAGGGTAAGGAGGAAGTATTTGAGTAAGGTTAAGTGATAAGTCATCATTTCATCGGTTATGTTATCCTATTTTTAACTTGGATAGGAGTAGAGAATTGTTAAAATCAATATTTTATTTGAAGCCTGTTTTCCAATTGAGGAGAATTCCCTTCACTTCCTGTCCTGGAGACACAACAGGAAGTAAGAGGAAGTCCAAAAAGAGGGGAAATTCATTATGTATTATTAAAAACATTGGAATGTTTCCCCTCACCTTGTTGTTAAGAACGGTTTAATTTTAGATTCCCAACACTTTCTATCTGGTAACAGTGGACACCAGGAGAAATTTAGAAGGTGAGTTGCCATTAGGTAGACACAGATATAGGCAATATCGGCAATGCAAAATTTTACAAAAAAATAAAATAAAAAATTGGCAAGAGTGCTCCTTTACTGATGCATGTTTCCCCTCCCCCCCACTATCCATTATCACCTGGTACCTGAAAGGTGTGATATACCAGGCTGCTAAAGCCTGGTATATCACATAGAAAAAATACAAACATCTGTTATTGGCAGAAGTTTAATGCATTTTTTTTATTATACTTTCAGTTTAGGTAAGTAAGGGATCTATCTAACTTTTTGCTATACGGTATTTACATTTTAAGTCTTAGGGAGATGGTTAAGTGTTAGCGTCAATAGTAAATGTGGTTAAAGCGGAAGGAAACCCTTCCATTTAACCGTTTCAAATAAGTTACATTTCCGGCACGTGCTGGGAATGTAACCCTCCCATTGGTTGTGCTCTCAACCAGACTGTCAAACCATCCAATGGTTGGTGTCATAACTGATCACATGGGCAGCATCATGGCAGTTGTAGATTAAACTGAGGCCAAGATGGCTGCTTCCTTGGCTGAAAACGATAGGGGGGTTTACTTCCACTTTAATTACTGGGTGGGAAATTAAGTGTGTTTTTATTTTAATTTAAATCTTGAAATTAACATATGTAGCCAAAAGGAGTGCACAATGTGTTAAAATGCTTACAATTAAAATGAAGAACAAGTGCGGTAGGTATATCGAAAGAACTTCACACCTTAATAAGCCATCATTGTGAGAACAACATGCCCATACACACACTATATTGTCAAAAGTATTGTGACACCTGCCTTTACACACACATGAATTTTAATGACACCCCCGTCTTAGTCCGTAGGGTTCAATATTGAGTTGGTCCACTTTTGCAGCTATAAACAGCTTCAACTCTTCTGGAAAGGCTGTCCACAATGGTTTAGGAATGTGTCTATGGGAATGTTTGACCATTCTTCCAGAAGAGCATTTGTGAGGTCAGGCACTGGTGTGGACGAGAAGGTCTGGTTTGCAGTCTCCAATCTAATTTATCCCAAAGGTGTTCTATCAGGTTGAGGTCAGGACCAGTCAAGTTCCTCCACCCCAAACTCGCTCATTCATGTCTTTATGGACCTTGCTTTGTGCACTGGTCCAAATCATTTAGTGGAGGGGGGATTATGGTGTGGGGTTGTTTTTCAGGGGTTGGGCTTGGCCCCTTAGTTCCAGTGAAGGAAACTCTTAAGCATACCAAGACATTTTGGACAATTTCATGCTCCAAACTTTGTGGTACCCGTTTGGGGATGGCCCCCTCCTGTTCCAACATGACTGCACACCAGTGCACAAAGCAAGGTCCATAAAGACATGGATGAGCGAGTTTGGGGTGGAGGAACTTGACTGGCCTGCACAGAATCCTGACCTCAACCTGATAGAACACCTTTGGGGTGAATTAGAGTGGAGACTGCGAGCCAGGCTTTCTTGTCCAACATCAGTGCCTGACCTCACAAATGCACTTCTGGAAGAATGGCCAAATATTCCCATAGACACACTCCTAAACCTTGTAGACAGCCTTCCCAGAAGAGTTGAAGCTGTTATAGTTGCAAAGGGTGGGCCAACTTCATATTGAACCCTACGGACTAAGGCCGCGTACACACGGTCGGACTTTTCGACAACAAAGGTCCGATGGTCTTTCCGACTGACTTTTGACAGACTTTTTAACGACCGGACTTGCCTACACACGATCACACCAAAGTCCGATGGATTCGTACGTGATGACATACCACCGGACTAAAGTAAGGAAGTTGATAGCAAGTAGCCAATAGCTGCCCTAGCGTCGGTTGTTGTCCGTCAGACTAGCATACAGACGAGTGGATTTTTCGACCGGACTCGAGTCCGTCGGAAAGATTTGAAGCATGTTCCAAATCTACAGTCCTTCAGATTTTCGACCGAAAAAGTCCGCTGCAGGTTCGATGAAGCCCACACATGGTCGAATTGTCCGCCGGACTCGGTCTGTCGGACCAGTCCGGTCGAAAAGTCCGCTCGTGTGTACGTGGCATAAGACTGGGATGCCATTAAAGTTTATGTGCGTGTAAAGGCAGGTGTCCCAATACTTTTGACAATATAGTGTATTTCCCGTGGGAGAGTGTGGAGGGGCCTGGGCCACCCCTGAACACCCAGGAAGGCTGGAAGCAATTTGCCTACTGTATAGAAACATAAGATAAAAGGTAAAAGTTAAACATTATCTGAAGAATAAGAAAATAGCTGAGAATAGATGGGCCAAAGGACCCACTTAGGACTTGTCCTAAAGTGGAATTTTAGTAAGAAAATTAAGTCCTGCTAGTTGACTTCAGGCTGGCCCCCTTTTGCATGTAAAACATTAAAAATAAGTGTCTATACTGTTTAAAATCCAGTAATGCACTGTCTCACCCTGCTCTGCACATGCTCAGTTGCTCTCCATTTCAAGCACTGCTGAAGTTGTAGAGGCCGATCTGCTTGACAACCTTAAAGCAGAATTAAACCCTCCTATCCTTTACAACAGCCAAAGAGCTGCTTCTGTTTGAACTGCAACTCCCATGGTGCTGCACATGTGATCAGTTATGGCACCAGCCATTTGATGGTTTGACAGTTTGGTTGAGGACACAAGCGAAATTACAGAAATCCCAGCATTCCAGGAATGTAACTTGTTTTTATCCATAAAATCGGTGGGTTTAGTTCCGCTTTATGATTTACTGCTGTTCAGGGGCTCTGGGCATCAGCAAAATGGTAACCTCCAGCAAGAAGAAACAAGAGCAATACTGAAGGCAATTTACGGCATACACTCATTTTGGTATAATAATTACTAATGTGTTACCTTTTGTACCACCACCCCCTTCCTTTAGAATGTAAGCTCTACGAGCAGGGCCCTCCTGTACCTTTTGTATTGAACTGTACTGTAATTGTGTTGTCCCCCTTATACATTGTAAAGCGCTGCGTAAACTGTTGGTGCTATATAAATCTCGTATAATAATAATCTCGTATAATAATTTTTCCTCAAGTTGTTTTGGGTAAAGTTCCGCTTTACGTTCCACTACCAGTGGTGCTGCAAATCCCATTAAAATGATGATTCATAAGGCCCCTTTCACACGGGGCTGTCCGTCTACGGACTCCGCTTGCTCAGTGGGGGATCGATCCGTTGATCCCTGACGAGCAGGCGGATGACAGGTCTATCTCCGCTCACTGTGTAGGGACGGACCTGTCAGATCTCCGCTCTCCTCTATGGGGGATCCGATAAAAACGGACTGCCTGTCCATTTTCATCCGATCCGCCAGACAAATGGAAAATAGGGTTTTCATCCGTCTGGATTCAGCGGATCGGATGTTAGCGGACATGTCACCGCTGACATCCGTCGCTCCATAGACCTGAACGGTCCCCCCGTGTGAAAGAGCCCTAAATGTGATATTTATTGTAATGCTGGCTTACCCACTGGGACGAGAGGGGACTGCTTCATTTTACGTTGCAATTTGCTGGTGACAGTCTCCTGTTTGTCCGGGACCCACCCATCCCTGTCTGCAGACATGTTGCCACCTTTGTACCAGCCCGTCACATGGTGTTCAACTCCAAACTTTACACTTATCTGCAAAAGAGAAGAAAGTGGAGTTAATGTGGTATAAAATAAAGGCATAACAAAACCCAGAACGTAACAGTAAGGGCTCATTTACACTTGCTTCGGCTTCAACACACATTAACCGCTTGCTGACCAGCTGCCGTCATTTTACTGCGGCAGGTCGGCATGATCCCGTGAACTGTTGTAGCTATACCTCGGCTCACGGGATTGGAATAGTAGGCACGCGCGCGCGCTGGACAGCGGTAGTGCCGATGCTCGTGGCCGACGCCTGTGATGACCCCCGGCCACGAGCGATCGCGAGCACGAGAGACAGAACAGGGACGTGTGTGTAAACATACACTTCCCTGTTCTGTTCTGAGAGGAGTGACAGATCGTGAGTTCCTATTCGCTAGGAACCACAATCCGTCGCTTCCTCTAGTCAGTCCCCTCCCCCTTCAGTTAGAAACACACACCAGGGAACACAGTTAACCCCTTGATCGCCCCCTAGTGTTAACCCCTTCACTGCCAGTGACATTTTTACAGTAATCAATGCATTTTTTATAGCACTGATCGCTGTATAAATGCCAATGGTCCCAAAAATGTGTCAAAAGTGTCCGATGTGTCTGCCATAATCTTGCAGTCCCAATAAAAATCGCAGATCGCTGCCATTACTAGTAAAAAAAAAAAATAATAATAAAAATAATATAAATCTACCCCCTATTTTGTAGACGCTATAATTTTTGCGCAAACCAATCAATATACGCTTATTGCAATTTTTTTTACCAAAAATATGTAGAAGAATACATATCGGCCTAAACTGAGAAAAAATTAGCTTTTTAAAAAAAAAAAAAAAAAACGGGGATATTTATTGTAGCAAAAAGTACAAAATATTGTGTTTTTTTCAAAATTGTTGCTATTTTTGTTTGCTATTTTTAAATAAAAACCACAGAGGCGATCAAATAGCACCAAAAGAAAGCTCTATTTGGGGAAAAAAAGGACGTCAATTTTGTTTGGATGCACAATTGTCAGTTAAAGCGACGCAGTGCCGAATCGCAAAAAATGGCCCGGTCATTCAGCAGCCAAATCTTCCGGGGCTAAAGTGGTTAAAGGCTAGTTTACACTTGCTTTAAAGCAAGGCTTCGTTAAAGCTCTCTGAACGCCAGTCAAAGCTCCTGTCACTAAATAAAATGGTTAGCTTACAGTCCTGTGTACACCTTGCTTTTGCTTTGCTTCGGCTTTGCTTCAAAGATTATACCCCATGTAGCTTTAGTGGTGTTTCAAAGCATCTTCAAAGCCTCCATAGAAGTCTATGACAAGGCTCGCTTGAAGCCCCACTGAAGCCTCATCGAAACATCAATCAAAAGCAAGGTGTAAACAGGTCTGTAAGCTAACCATTTTCTTTAGTGACAGGGCTTTGACTGGCGTTCAGAGAGCTTTAACAAAGTGTGTCCAAAGCCTTGTTTTGAAGCAAGTGTCAACTAGACCTAACTGCCACCTTCAAAGGATCTCCAGGAACACATACCCCATGATATCCAAGAGACCCTTTCCTTAAACCAGGTGTCTCAAACTGGTGGCCCTCCAGCTGTTGCAAAACTACAAGTCCCATGAGGCATTGCAAGGCTGACAGTTACAAGCATGACTTCCACAGGCAGAGGCATGATGGGACTTGTAGTTTCTCAACAGCTGTAGGGCCGCCAGTTTGAGACCCCTGCCTTAAATAGTTTGGAAATAGAGACACATCCGTTAGCTCCAACCACAAAAGCAACAAACTCTACGGGCTCAGTTTACAAAGCCAACATGCCAGGATAAGTAGCCTTACTTTAAAAAAAAGTGACAGTTATTTTCAGGTAAGTCCAGTGACATTTGAATAGCCTCATGGTTGTAAATAGAGTGACTTAGACTGGTGTTAAAGCTTTGTAAATTGAGTCTTGTGTGCGTTGAGGCAGATGCACGCAAGACTGTTCTCTAAGGCAACTATAAAGTGTGTGCAGTGCCCAAAAAAAACATTCAAAAAAGCAATTTGATATTTCTGGAAAGCAAAGGCAGACATCTGATTGGTCGCTCCATGTCACATTCCTTTTTAGCTTCCATAAATCTGACTCAACGACTTCATTTATCAATCGATCAGGTTCTCCCACAATGAACCGCTGATCATAATAAAGTCAGATCTTCGGTCAGACACTTTGATGATGTCTCTGGACAGCGTCTCAAGAGACTGCTGATGATCATATGTATACATAGATTCCAGACTGGTGCATACAAGACAAGATAAATGTCAGCCAAGAGAATAACATGTACATTAATGGACAGGTTATGTACACACATGGATAATAACCAGGGATAGGTAAACAGGAGACAGATAATGAGTGATACCCACCTATATGAGTGATGCATCGGAGGAGTACACAGGCCTGTCCTCTTTCCAGGTCACTCTGGGAGGAATGGGTTCTGCTCTCACAGAGGTGCTTTATGTACGAGGAGGACTGGGCTGCTTTCCATGGAGAGCCTGGGAAGAATAGCCTGGGTCGCTGGATGACCTCCTATCACACACATGAAAAGAAAGAGGGAATTCAAGTTGGCAAACACCTCATATCCCGACCTAAAGGCACCCTCTAGACCTGACAGCGGGAGGTTAAAGATGAGCCGCTTATCTTCATTTGTACACTAAAAAAAAAAAGTTCTTCCATCTGCGAGACTGTCTTCATATCTACACAATTGTACTTAAAGCCCGACTCCAGCCAAAATGGTTTTCTTTTTCCATAGAGCTAAGTAGAGTTATGGTCAAGTATTTGTGTGTGACCAGTGGTGGTTGGTGCTTACTATTTTTGGGGGGGCTGCACAACCAACACTACACGTCCCCCCCGCGCACGCGGGAGGCACAGGCAGCGGCGATCACCCCGCAGCACCAACAACCCCCCTCGTAGGAGACACAGGCAGCGGCGATCACCCGGCAGCACCAACAACCCCCCTCGTGGGAGACACAGGCAGCGGCGATCAGCCCGCAGCACCAACAACCCCCCTCGTAGGAGACACAGGCAGCGGCGATCACCCCGCAGCACCAACAACCCCCCTCGTAGGAGACACAGGCAGCGGCGATCACCCCGCAGCACCAACAACCCCCCTCGTAGGAGACACAGGCAGCGGCGATCACCCCGCAGCACCAACAACCCCCCTCGTAGGAGACACAGGCAGCGGCGATCACCCCGCAGCACCAACAACCCCCCTCGTAGGAGACACAGGCAGCGGCGATCACCCCGCAGCACCAACAACCCCCCCCACGCGGGAGACACAGGCAGCGATGATCACCTTACCTAGTGGAGGCATGGAGGAGACACGGAGGCAGGGAGAAGGAAGAGCCGGGCTGCTCCAGCGAGGACACAGACAATCTCCTTCCGGCCGGTTGGAACCCAGTAGTGCGGCTTCTTGATTGGCCGGGAGGAGAATGTGGCAGAATAGCGAATATTCATTCGCTAGTGTTACACAACTGGGTGGGATCGGGACGCAGAGCCTATTAGAGCCTCAGGCTCTAATCATGTGCATCAAAAAAAAAAAAAAACACTCCCCCACCATTGGAATCCATAGCCCGGCGTCCCTGCATGTAGATCAGGGGGCCAGACGTATGGATGGGGGGGCGGCGATAGTGTGCCCTTTATGGAGCAGCCGCCACTGGTCCCTTGCAGATAGGCTACGTCCGCACTACAAGGGTTAATTGCTTGTTCATGCTAAGGGAGAGAGAAACACTTTTACTTATCCGATCCTCTGCTTCTCCACCAGATGATCTGGCAGTGCAGTCCTCATATCCAATGCAGGGCTATAGACCCTGCATAGGTCTTGATTAGGTCAGGACCTTAGACTGCTGGAGCATAGGGGAGAATATGTTGCAAGAGTCTAGCAGCATAGAGGAGTGGAGGATCTGGTAAGTAAATCTTCATTAGCCTGTTGCTGCATGCCTAACACATATGTGTGGCAGTAAAAGGGTGAGCTTTAACACCCGCACGCCACACATATACACGACTGGGGGTTGGGGGGGGGGGCAATACTTCTGTGTTGAGAGCACACTCACTGCATGCTCCCAGCACAGAGACCGAGCTGTCAAAGACGACTCTCAGTCCCCACTTACGATCGGGACCGGCTCCTGATGGTGTGACAGCCAATCACAGTGGTCAGATGATCGTCGATCCTCTCAGCTCCTTGGGTGTTCAGAACCTTTTAAAGGAATGCCGGGGCAGGCAGGAAGGGGTTAATAAGCCCCTAGACCTAAATGAGTAATTAACCCTTGCAGTGACTGTACTGTGGTCAGGAAATTGGTCAATCTTTTTGGCAGTCATGAGCACCGCATCCTCTGGACTAAAGAGGAGAGGGACCTTCCGGCTTTTTATCAGTTTAAGATTCAAAAGCCTGCATCTCTGATGGTATGGGGGTGCATTGGTGTCTATGGAATGGGCACCATCAATGCTGAAAGATATATCTAGGTTTTAGAGCAGCCTATGCTCCCATCCAGACGACGTCTATTTCAGTGAAAAAAATGTGTCACCTGGTGCAAAAATTATATTTAAAATTAAAATCTGCTGCAGTTAGAAATTCTCTACCTTTGGTTAGAGGGAAATTAATATCATGTAAAAAGTGTAACTGCGCTGATCATAAAGTGCTTATACAATGTTACCACTAAGAACAATATCGGTGAAATGTGCACAAACATCAAAACTGTATAGCTCTATAGTGCAAATTATTCAATTATGAAGTGCAAAATTGCAAAGTTATCAAAAACTGCAGGACACGGGTTTTTACCAATATTTCCCAAAGTCCACTTCACAATTCTATCCCATGTGCGGAGTGTGTTCAAAATCACATTTTCACTACTTCGTGCATCACCACCACCTTCTGAAATGGTCACTCACCAGAGCCTAAAAAAAACTTTGCCTTTGGTTCATATTGGGATAACCACTCCACTTTCCCGGTGTTTTTCCAACTAGATTGCCACTAGTTACTCCTCAAATCTCGTTATCTCATAAGAAGTAAATAGGCATCATTGCGCAATTTGCAAGCCAACAAGGTAAACATCCCCAATTGTAAAAATGTACACTCACAATTTCAAGTGCCTTTAGAGCTGCACAGAGTCATTCCAGCAGTGTGTTTTTTAGGTTTGTTCCGCCACTACATCTTCCGAGATTGGCATGCATTCCAAGCCTCGATTTGGTACGGGTTGGGACAGGAAGTGACATCAGTGATTACCCAGAAGCCTCTACGCACTTCGCATACATACATGCATCATCAGGAAGCGCTTCAATTTGATTTATTTGATTTAATTTGAGTTGATCTAAATCAAATCCACCCTGTTTACTATGATGTGTGATCTGTGATTGTCATCAGTGATCACATGGTACCTGGGCCATTCACAGCACCCGGCACCATGTGATAGCTGTGGGCAAATCACAGCATCACAATAGTAAACAATGGGGTTTATTTACTAAAGCTGGAGAGTGCAAAATCAAATTAATAAAAAACAATCTTAATCTAACCTCAGCTTGTTTAATTAAGCTAAAGAAAACAGAAGCTGATTGGTTTCTATGCAGAAGATTTTGCACTATCCCGCTTTAGCAAAGAAACCCCAATGAGTCATGAATGAAAGCCATTCATAACAGTTCAAACCATTCCTGTTACAGTGATCATCCCTTTGACAAGCAATTACAGTGTAAAAAGAAAAAGAAATCCCTGATCACCCCCCCTCCCAGAGAAGTACAGAATCACTGTAGTAAAACTCAACTATTCTGATGACAGTATATAAAAAAAAAACCCAAAACTAAAAACAAATGTTAAAGAAAAATTTAAAAAAATATTTAAAAAATTGAATAAAAAAAGTACTGCATCAAGCCTGATGTACTAACAGCCTAGCTAAATTCTTGAGGCCCTAAAATGTCAGGACAATACAAATACCTCCTTTTTTTCGACATACTGTCACCAGTCAATATCCCTGACCACCGCTATACCAGTCATATGATGATGCTGTACTGCACTGGCGACAGTATGTAAAAAAAAAGGAGGTATTTGTATTGTCCTGACATTTTAGGGCCTCAAGAAATTAGCTAGGCTGTTAGTACATCAGGCTTGATCAATTTTCAGATATACAGTATCTCACAAAAGTGAGTACACCCATTAACATTTTTTTAAATATTTTATTATATCTTTTCATGTGACAACACTGAAGAAATGACACTTTGAAAATGTTCAAATTGGGCCCAATTAGCCATTTTCCCTCCCCGGTGTCATGTGACTCGTTAGTGTTACAAGGTCTCAGGTGTGAATGGGGAGCAGGTGTGTTAAATTTAGTGTTATCGCTCTCACTCTCTCATACTGGTCACTGGAAGTTCAACATGGCACCTCATGGCAAAGAACTCTCTGAGGATCTGAAAAAAAAGAATTGTTGCTCTACATAAAGATGGCCTAGGCTATAAGAAGATTGCCAAGACCCTGAAACTGAGCTGCAGCACGGTGGCCAAGACCATACAGCGGTTTAACAGGACAGGTTCCACTAATAACAGGCCTCGCCATGTTCTATTAAAGACGTTGAGTGCACGTGCTCACCGTCATATCCAGAGGTTGTCTTTGGGGAATAGACGTTTGAGTGCTGCCAGCATTGCTGCAGATGTTGAAGGGTGGGGGGTCAGCCTGTCAGTGCTCAGACCATAGACCGCACGCTGCATCAAATTGGTCTGCATGGCTGTTGTCCCAGAAGGAAGCCTCTTCTAAAGATGATGCACAAGAAAGCCCGCTAACACTTTGCTGAAGACAAGCAGACTAAGGACATGGATTACTGGAACCATGTCCTGTGGTCTGATGAGACCAAGATAAACGTATTTGTTTCAGATGGTGTCAAGCATGTTTGGTGCCAACCAGGTGAGGAGTACAAAGACAAGTGTGTCTTGCCTACAGTCAAGCATGGTGGTGGGAGTGTCATGGTCTGGAGCTGCATGAGTGCTGCCGGCACTGGGGAGCTACAGTTCATTGAGGGAACCATGAATGCCAACATGTACTGTGACATACTGAAGCAGAGTATTATCCCTTCGGAGACTGTGGCGCAGGGCAGTATTCTAACATAACGACCAAAAACATACCTCCAAGACGACCACTGCCTTGCTAAAGAAGCTGAGAGTAAAGGTGATGAACTGGTCAAGCATGTCTCCAGACCTAAACCCTATTGAGCATCTGTGGGGCATCCTCAAACGGAAGGTGCGGAGGAGCACAAGGTCTCTAACTTCCACCAGCTCCGTGATGTCATGATGGAGGAGTGGAAGAGGACTCCAGTGGCAACCTGTGAAGCTCTGGTGAACTCCATTCCCCAAGAGGGTTAAGGCAGTGCTGGAAAATAATGGTGGCCACACAAAATATTGACACTTTGGGCCCAATTTGGACATTTTCACTTAGAGGTGTACTCACTTTTGTTGCCAGCGGTTTAGACATTAATGGCTGTGTGTTGAGTTATTTTGAGAGGACAACAAATGTACACTGTTATACAAGCTGTACACTCACTACTTTACATTGTAGCAAAGTGTCATTTCTTCAGTGTTGTCACATGAAAAGATATAATAAAATATTTACAAAAATGTGAGGCGTGAAGATACTGTATATACCATAGTTTGTATACAATATAACATTCACACAGACTAAATAATATACACTGATTTGGGGGTATTTTTACCAAAGAAATTTAGCTTTTACAAAATGTTATAACAGGAACTAAGAAAAGCATGTTTTTTTTTTCAAAAACATTCAGTATTTTTCCGTTTATATAGCAAAAAATAAAAACCCAGTGGTGATTAACTAATTGAGCTCTGAAAGGTTTTAACCCCTTCATGACCAGGCCATTTTTTGCTATTTAGCACTGCGCTACAAACTGCATGGTCATGCAATGCTGTACTCAAAGGAAATTTATATATTTTCTTTTCGCACAAATAGAGCTTTCTTTTGGTGGTATTTGATCACCACTGGGTGTTTTCTAAACAAAAAAAGAACATTTTGAAAAAAAAATATACCGTATTTATCGGCGTATAACACGCACCGGCGTATAACACGCACCCCAATTTAGGAGGGAATTTTAAGGAAAAAAGTTGAAGGGAAAAAACTTACATTTAAATGCCCATCATTGCAGCCTTGTCAGTGCAGCCTTGTCAGTGCAGCCTTCCCCAGTGCAGCCTTCCCCAGTGCAGCCTTGTCAGTGCAGCCTTGTCAGTGCAGCCTTGTCAGTGCAGCCTTGTCAGTGCAGCCATGTCAGTGCAGCCTTCCCCAGTGCAGCCATGTCAGTGCAGCCTTGTCAGTGCAGCCTTGTCAGTGCAGCCTTCCCCAGTGCAGCCTTGTCAGTGCAGCCTTGTCAGTGCAGCCTTCCCCAGTGCAGCCTTCTCAGTGCAGCCTTCTCAGTGCAGCCTTCTCAGTGCAGCCATGTCAGTGCAGCCTTCCCCAGTGCAGCCTTCCCCAGTGCAGCCTTCCCAGTGCAGCCTTCGTCAGTGCAGCCTTCGTCAGTGCAGCCTTCGTCAGTGCAGCCTTCGTCAGTGCAGCCTTGTCAGTGCAGCCTTTCCCAGTGCAGCCTTTCCCAGTGCAGCCTTTCCCAGTGCAGCCTTCCCCAGTGCAACCTTCCCCAGTGCAACCTTCCCCAGTGCAACCTTCCCCAGTGCAACCTTCCCCAGTGCAGCCTTCCCCAGTGCAGCCTGTCCCTGCTTCAAAATCGCCGACCGCGATTTGAAAATGGCGCCGCCGGCGCCGAAATACACAGAGCCGGTCCTCGGCTCTTTCCGGCGGCTCTCGTTTACTTTCGGTTCCACTCGTAGTCCCGAGCGGAGCTATCCGAGTATTTTCGGATAGCTCCGCTCGGGACTACGAGTGGAGCCGAAAGTTAACGAGAGCCGCCGGAAAGAGCCGAGGACCGGCTCTGTGTATTTCGGCGCCGGCGGCGCCATTTTCAAATCGCGGTCAGCGATTTTAACGTTTTGACAGCTCCAGATCGCAGGGCATCGGCGTATAACACGCACCTGCGACTTTCCCCTGATTTTAAGGGGAAAAAAGTGCGTGTTATACGCCGATAAATACGGTATATATTTTCTACTTTCTGCTATAAAACATATCCAATAAAAAATGTAAAAAATCTAATTTGTTCGTTAATTTAGGCCAAAATGTATTCTGCTACATGTTCTTGGTGAAAAAAATTCCAGAGGAGCCGAGACACACAAGAACGGATGAGAAAAACAAAACTCCCAGCTGAACAGCAACACAGCAGGAAATTTTGTCAGGGAGCACTGCAGGAAATAGTAGCACCCTTTCACGTGTTGAATTATTGCAAGATGTTTTCGCTCTTGGAGTATCCAAGATCTAAGATAGAATATTCAAGGAATCCAGGGGTTGACGCACCCCATCAAGATTTACCTTTAACCACTTGACATGGACCTGAATTCCCGGGAGGCCATCATATGACAGCCTCCCCTGTGCACGCGCCCTGCGCGCTCCCTACAGGGCGAGCGCCGAGCGCGCTGTGATCACCCAGCCACTGAGACTCAGGTGATCACCGATGCAAGTAAGGGGCCAGGCCTAGCCCCTTACCATGTGATCAGCTGTCAGCCAATGACAGCTGATCACATGATGTAAACAAAAGATCGGTAATCGTTTTTTTTATTCTACTCACGCTGATAGCATGAGTAAAAAAAAAAGCCGATCACCGGCTCAGATGCGAGGGACATCGGCCCTGACTTGGAAGAGGCACATCTGCCTCATCTGTGCCCACATAATAGTGCCCACAGTGCCACCTATCAGTGCCCACAAGTGCCACCTATCAGTGCCCAAAAGTGCCACCTATCAATGGCCACAAGTGCCACCAATCAGTGCCCACAAGTGCCAGCTATCAGTGCCCACCAGTAGTGCCAATCAGTGCCACCTAGCAGTGCTGCCTATCAGTGTAACTGATCAGTGCCCATTATTGTCATCCATCAGTGCCCATCACTGCCGCCTATCGGTGCCCATCAGTGCCGCCTCATCAGCGTACATCAATGTAGGAGAAAAATTACCTGTTTTAATTTTTTTATAACAAAATACAAAAAAAAAAGATTTTTTTTTTAAATTCAGTCTTTTTACATTTATTTAACAAAAAAAAATGCAGAGGTGATCAAATACCACCAAAAGAAAGCTCTATTTGTGGGGAAAAAATGATAAAAGTTTCATTTGGGTACAGTGTTGTATGACCGCGCAATTGTCATTCAAAGTGCGTCAGCGCTGAAAGCTGAAAATTGGTCTGGATAGGAGGGGGGTTTAAGTGCCCGGTAAGCAAGTGGTTAAAGTGTACCTAAGGCCAAAACTTTATTTTTCGTTTTGAATAGATTGAGAAAGGACTCGAACTGCTGTTTTTGTGTCTGTTTTCTTGCCCTAAACAAGGCGGAGATCTTTGAGTGTGTAGTTCAGAATGCAGAAGTGACACTGCCAGCAGGACTAATCTGAACTACAAGGAACAGAACGCTGAGTGCACAGAACAGACTGCTGAGAGAGGATATAAATGGGCAGGCGCGGCCTAGATCGCTCTCTCTGGACACCATTTTGACTCTGCCAGCAGGAGGTCTGTGTGACAGGGAGTTGCTGACGATTTGCGGCCTACACAGCGGGGAGCTATACCCAGATCTCTGAGGACAGCATCGCTTTCTCAGTGCAGCAGACCGGCGGGTGTTCCAGGTCATCCAGAGGCACCTGCAATTCAGATTGTAGTGAGCTGCAGCGTGGTGCTGCGGCCGCCAATTTACAGGGCAAAGACACAGAGAGAGAGTTCTAGCTGGAGTCTTCTCATCATCTGCACTGTGATCTATCCATCTGATACTTGGAGTGGTGAGCGGGCATAGCCCATGTCATAGTTAAGGACACTGCTATTAAACAACACCCACACAGATTGGCTGATGGTACTTGTAGTCCCACGGAAGTTAAACTCTCCGTTATACAGGTCACAGCCAATAAATGCCTATGCTCAGTACACATTACTGATTCCAGTAGCCTGACATCTTTAGGATTATAAAAAGAAGGAAGCTTGACTGTTGTATAACAGATGTAACTCTACCACCACTTATATACCCCAACCTTTTAACCTTACCTTATTAATTGAGACCACACCAAGGTTGGAGTTAACAAGGCCGTAGCAGCTTAATTTATTTCAACAAATATATATATTCAAATTAACATAAAACCTTGAAACATCTGTTAATCAACCCATCAATCTCCTAGCGTTGGTCTTTGCAGGAACTTCATAACCATCTGTGGAAAAACAATACTGCACTGTGGTACCTCTCCAAGTGTATTAATAGGCCTCAAGCCGACAGGCTGGCTCAGAGACAACCACTAACCGCAGTGCCCCCATAAACACTTTCCAGCTAATCTCCATTAGCTGGAAACCACCATCACGACCCATAGCAACGATAGTTCCTGAACTCTTCCTTCTGAAATATCTTCCTTCCCCTGCAAAGACCAACACCCGCCACAGCACCCAAAGGAAACACCTTACCTATGGGTGCCCCTCCACACCAGAAGTGCTCTCTGAATACCCTCTTGTAATCCGAACACCCACATGTAAATACCCACCTCATGCAGATACACCCCATCTGCCCTAAGTTATCTCCATGTCTCAAACTCCAATTCCACGTGCCTAATAGCCAATCCCCCATGCCTAACCAGGAACTTGCTCACATCCCTATTAATCTTTCTCCTGGCCCTGCTAACCCCTTCCACCGAACTGACCATCCGCCATGTTATACGAGCCACCATGTCCGACCAAAACACTGACCATGCCAAGAAAAACCCTCATTAACCGCCACACATCAAATTTGATGTCTCGCGTCATGTCCAACATGAACCTAACCCCCAAATCGTTGCCTCCCACTTGCAAAAACGTCGGGCAGCCTGTCCCTTTTGGCATACCGATGCACTTCCAGGAACAATCCTACCCCATAACATCCCAGAGATTCCCCACCACCGAATACAGTCTTCCGTCTATAAAAAACCCACATGCCTGCCTTCTTACCCAACATCACCCCTCCTGGCCCCCCAGCACACCTAGGAATGACCCATTATCCAGACCATTCCTGCCACCGATTCTGAAATTATAAGAGAGCAAACCCAACACCATGACCAAATAGTATTCCATACCACGCAGGGCCTAACATCAAACTCCTCCCCACCCTAATACTTCACAACCCAACCACAAGGTGAGGCTGAACATCTATCTGGAACCTCCTTGATTCCCACCACCCAATACGTTTTTACCGACTCCACATCCAGTCCACTTCTGGCTGCCTCCATAGCAGCCCCTATCCGAAATGAATGAGAGGAAAACTCCTTCTCTACCCACCCCAATGCTCGTAAACATTTTCTTACCAAAAAACATCAACAAATTGAAAGCGCGATAAAGGTGATCCGTCTTCATGCACCAAAAACAGACCCCGTGACTGGCGGGCAAATCTCCAAAGCCCCCTTTACCGCCCTACCGGGCACATCAGCGAGCCTGCCACTGGAGAACCTGTACTGACCTCCCTTTTCCCATTTGATCGATCTTCGATCTACCCAAAATGAACGCCAACCCGTCATCTCCACATATCACCTCGTGACTCCCAATTCCCCCATGAACCTTTTAAAGGACTGACCAACTCCTCTATCCTAAACGCCCCAAAGAAGGCTAACCAAAAGGCCACCTTGAACAAGCTGGCCTAATATTCAGATCAACACACTCCGCCAAATGTGCTACCATACCCCGTATCATGTCAAAGGTTACTGGTCTCCTGGCATCCCTGCGGACCACCGATCGCCGGTAACCCTTAATTGCCTGTCGCATCCCAAAATCTTTTGTGAAATCTTGTTGACCTTGCAATTTGCATAGGAAAGCTAAACCAGCTAACTTCATATTCATAGCAGGAGCTAAATGGAAATGGAAACCCCGCAATGCTGCTTCCTCCCTGAGCTGGGCCAAGAGCTGCTCCACCTCTGACATGCTTCTGCTGAACTTTCTCCCAAAACTGGGTCCCCTGGCTTTTCTCCTAGGCTAACTTGTTATCCAATGTGACAGTTGGGGAAGAGGGGGCGTTTCCAGGGCGACTCACAGCACGGTATTGGCTGAGGAAAGGAGGCGGAGCAGCTGCAGTAGCACCTCCTCTGTGCTTGAACACAGGTATAGCCTGCACTGCGCTGTGAATGTACTGCTATTTGGAAAGCCAGGCAGATGCCCAATGGATGGGGGTGCTTAAAGACATTTTGAAGGTGGTAAAGCACCCCCCATCCTGGTGCCTCCACTGAATGGAACACAAGTGTGGGACATCACCTCACCCGTAGTCTATTGATCACTTCCTCCAGCCCTGTAACTGAATGTCCGTACCTCTGTATAGACCTGCAGCTGGAAGAATAGTCTGCAGGAGCCTAAGCATTGCACCCGCCATCCACTGATCGTGGTTGTAATTCTTTTCAGGCTCAAATGCAAAAATAAATAAATGCATATTTTTTTTCATCTGTGTGGGTGTGTTGAATATTTTTTTCAAAAGGTAGAATTAACATAAACTGTTGGTATAAGTAGACTAATAAAGATATGAACAAATACTTTGTGGGGCGGTACAGAAATATAGTATATTTAGAGTATACATAGATTCTCTTAAAGTGACCCTGTCACCACTACAATGGCACAGCTGATAACAATGTATTGTAGGTAATCATAACATTCATTGTGTTATCATGATCTTCCCTATACACATCTACTACCGCCATTTATACGGATTCTGTGACATCCATATTCAGTAAAAAAGTGAAGACTGTACAGAGAGAAATATGGAGGCTGCCATTGTTGGGATCTCCTTCTGGAGATACTAGTGTCCTGGCTATCATGATGACCCAAAGCTTACATAACTTTCCACTGACCCGGAAAAAGTGTGAGTATTAAGAGATCTGACTTTTCTCTGACTTCACTAGCTACATGCTTGTTCCAGGTCTGTGACTGAAAAAGCATTGAAGCCAGTGACAGCCAAGCACCTGGCATTTTCAGGAGGAGGAGGTTAGCAATGGCAGCCCTGTGTTTTTGTCAGAACACGCCTCCTTTAAAGGCCAACTGTGTGAAATGTTAAAATGGTCCCTTGCAGTGTCGGCTGGTGCTTACTATTTTTGGGAGTACAACCAACACTACACCCCCCTCCCCGCGGGAAGCACTGGCAGCGGCAATCACCCCGCAGCACCAACAACCACCCCGCGGGAAACACAGGCAGCAAAGATCACCTTACCTAGTGGAGGCATGGAGGAGACACAGAGGCAGGGAGAAGGAAGAGCCGGGCTGCTCCAGCGAGAAACCAGGCATTCTCCTTCCGGCCGATTGGATCCCAGAAGTGTGTCCTGAGACACGATTGGCCAGGGAGTTATAAGACTCCCTGGCCAATAGGGACTTCCTGATTAGCCAGGAGGAGAAATGGCAAAATGGCGCATATTCATTCACTAGTGTCGCACAACTGGGTCAACAGTGCTCTGTTTTCAAGCCTATTAGAGCCTCAGGTTCTAATCATGTGCTTAAAAAAAATACTCCCCCGCCGTTGGAATCCATTATCCAGCATCCCTGCATGTAGATCAGCGTGAGCGGACGTACGTACGTATGGATGGATGGGGGGGTGGCGGCGCCCGTGTGACCCTTATGGAGCAGCCACCACTGCGTGTGACCCTATTGGGGAGCTTTTTTCCTCCTTTCTCAACCCCTATGACACCCATGCATAAGGAATGCAGTAGGTGGAAGAAGGCAAGCTAGCAATGAACACATTTCAGAAGTTTGTTTATTTATTTATTTCAGGTACTTATATATCGCTGTCAATTTACGCAGTGCTTTACATATACATTGTACATTCACATCAGTCCCTACCCTCAAGGAGCTTACACTCTTAGGTCCCTAACTCACATTCATACATACTAGGGACAATTTAGACAGAATCCAACTAACCTACCAGCATGTAGTGTATTTCGTTGGAGTGTGGGAGGAAACCAGAGTACCCAGAGGAAACCCGCACAGGGAGAACATGCAATCTCCAGGTAGTAGTGTCATGGTTGGGATTTGAACCAGTGACCCCTTTTACTGCTAGGTGAAAGTGCTACCCACTACACCACTGTGCAGCCCCACAAGTTCTACCCTATTCCCACTCTACTAAAAATATGTTTTTGTTTTATGACTGTGTCCCCAGCAGGAACATTTTCTATCACTTCTTGCCTCTGGTAGTGAAACCCTGAAGCTTGCACCTTTTAAAGCCCAAGGGAGCAGAGGTGTTTAGTTGGGGCTGCTAATATGAAATTCAGGTGATCTCCTAAACAGAAAAAACGAGAAGGACCCAAAGGTTATTCATCAAAAAGGACAGACCGGTGAAAGCTAAATATCTTTATTGATAATCCAAAGTTAAATAAATATATAACGTATGAAAACTACACCCACCTCCAACACATAAGTAAAATTAAGACCAACGTCTTAATAGGACACAGGTGGCCACCACACCCGATTCAAACACCTCACACACAGACACTAAGATATCCTAGAACCAGATCTGGAATTTAATTCAAGTAAATATCGGTCATTTCAAATTCACAGAGTGAAATATGGAGTGAAAGTTTCCATGATTGAACTTGGTGGAGCGCTCAGGTAAATTAGTGGTTGGGGACAGATAGACATTCGGGTGACATTACACAAGGAAAACAAACGGGATATGCTATAAATGAAACTCCCCTTTAAATGCTTGGGGTAAGATACAGCTCACCGTTTGACGTCTTGTACATGGAGTCGTTACCCTTTGGAGTCAAGTCCATGTAGCAATAGCCCCACCGTATCAAAGACAAAGCTAGAGTTTCATTTATAGCATATCCCGTTTGTTTTCCTTGTGTAATGCAGGGCTGTGTTTTGGCCTAGGCCGACAAGGCCTAGGCCTAGGGCGACACTTTGCGGGGAGCGGCAAAAAAAGCCGCCCCCCGCATAAGAGAAAGTCCCCCCCACCCGATTCCCGGCTCCCGCGGCCGCCTCCCCACATACATGCAGCCCACGGTGGCCGCCTTGCTGTAGCGGCGCTGCTGTGTATGGGCATGCTTGGCAGAGGGTGGAGTGCGTGTGTATGGGCGTGCTTAGCAGAGCTCACGCCCCTCCACCCTCTGCCAAGCACGCCCATACACAGCAGCGCCGCCTGCTACAGCAAGGCGGCCGCCGTGGGCTGCATGTGTGCGGGGGGCGGGCGCGGGAGCCGGGAATCGGGAAGACGGTTGGGGGGGACTTTCTCTTATTCGGGGGGCGGCGTGTGACTCACGCCCCCATAAGCGGCCGGTGACTGGCGGAGGTGGAGCCTTATGCTCCTCCTACCCTCCTTCACACTGCTTGACTCTTCTCCTTGACACTGGGGCGGGGTCTGGCAGTGACGTCAGGAGGAGAGATAGAGGCACAATGGAACCCCCCAGGACAGCAGGTAAAGTTATTTAATAAATTATATCAGTTTTATGGAAACAGTGTTGGCATTTGATGGGCACAGTGACAGCGTTTGAGGGCACAGTGGCTGCGTTTGATGGGCACAGTAGCTGCGTTTGATGGGGCACAGTGTCTGCGTTTGATGAGCACAGTGGCTGCGTTTGGTGGGCACAGTGGCTGCGTTTGATGGCCCAGTGGCTACAATTGATGGGCACAGTGGCTGCGTTTGGTGGGCACAGTGGCTGCGTTTGGTGGGCACAGTGGCTGCGTTTGATGGGGCACAGTGGCTGCGTTTGATGGGGCACAGTGTCTGCATTTGGTGGGCACAGTGGCTGCGTTTGGTGGGCACAGTGGCTGCGTTTGATGGGCACAGTGGCTGCGTTTGATGGAACAGTGAAGCTGCAATTGATGTCTTTTTTTCTAAATTTTTTAGTTTGTTTGCACCCCCCCCCCAAAAATGTTGAGCACCAGCTGCCTCTGGCATGTGTAAAGTGCTCCATGCATGCTAAAATCACTGCAAACCCTTTAAACAGTCCACATTTAGTGAAAGTGCATTACAGCATTGATGGAGCACTTTATTGCAATATCATGATGTACCCCATACTCATTCACATAGGGTGGGGGGCCGGGATCTGGGGGCCCCCTTATTAAAGGGGGCTCCCGGATTCCGATAAGCACCCCGCCCGCAGACCCCGACAACCAACAGCCAGGGTTGTCGGGAAGAGGCCCTTGTCCTCATCAACATGGGGACAAGGTGCTTTGGGGTGGGGGGCCCGCAGGGCGCCCCCTCTCCCAAAGCACCCATCCCCCATGTTGAGGGCATGCGGCCTGGTACAGCTCAGGAGGGGGGGGCGCGCTCGCTCGCCCCATCCCCTTTCCTGACCGGCCGGGCTGCGTGCTCGGATAAGGGTCTGGTATGGATTTTGGGGGGGACCCCACGCCGTTTTTTCGGCGTAGGGGGTTCCCCTTAATATCCATACCAGACCTAAGGGCCTGATATGCCCCTGGAGGGGAACCCATGCCGTTTTTTTATTTAAAATTTGGTGTGGAGTTCCCCCTCAAGATTCATACCAAACACAGTGCCTGGCATTGGCGGGGATCCAAGTCGGATCCCCGCACCAGTGTCAACCCGGCTCGCAAGGTGTCAATCTCGCCAGTTAAAAGTGGCGAGATTGACACAATATCAGACAACAATACAGAAGTTGACCAAAGGGTGGTGGTAAAGAGCTGAAAAACCACGTGATATGGTGAAAGTTGGCTGGAAAAGTCCTGTCATCTGTATGCAAGACAAACTTTTGGGCAACGCCCTTTGTACAAAAATCCAAGGGAAAGTTTGTACAAAGTCCTATCATGTGTATGGGGCTTTAGTCCGTAGGGTTCAATATTGAGTTGGCCCACCCTTTGCAGCTATAACAGCTTCAACTCTTCTGGGAAGGTTTAGGAGTGTGTCTATGGGAATGTTTGACCATTCTTTCAGAAGCGCATTTGTGAGGTCAGACATTGATGTTGGACGAGAAGGCCTGGCCCACAGACTCTGCTCTAATTCATCCCAAAAGTGCTTGGGTTGAGGTCAGGACTCTGTGCAGGCAAGTCAAGTTCCTCCACCCCAAACTCGCTCATCCATGTCTTCATGGACCTTGCTTTGTGCACTGGTGTACAGTCATGTTGGAACAGAAAGTGGACATCTTCAAACTCTTCCCACAAAGTTGGGAGCATGAAATTGTCCAAAATGTCTTGATATGCTGACGCCATAAGAGTTCCCTTCACTGGAACTGAGGGGACAAGCCCAACCCCAGAAAAACAACCCCACACCATAATCCCCCCTCCACCAAATGATTTGGACCAGTGCACAAAGCAAGGTCCATAAAGACATGGATGAGCGAGT
This sequence comes from Lithobates clamitans, assembly GCA_037952925.1. Taxonomy (NCBI): domain Eukaryota; kingdom Metazoa; phylum Chordata; class Amphibia; order Anura; family Ranidae; genus Lithobates; species Lithobates clamitans. The sequence continues at coordinate 758,890 of JBBGZY010000639.1, forward strand.
TTGGGGTGGAGAAACTTGACTGGCCTGCACAAAGTCCTGACCTCAACCCGATAGAACACCTTTGGGATGAATTAGAGCGGAGACTGCGAGCCGGGCCTTCTCGTCCAACATCAGTGCCTGACCTCACAAATGCGGAATGGTCAAACATTCCCATAGACACACTCCTAAACCTTGTGGACAGTCTTCCCAGAAGAGTTGAAGCTGTTATGACTGCAAAGGGTGGGCCAAGTCAATATTGAACCCTACAGACTAAGACTGGGTTGCCATTAAAGTTCATGTGCGTGTAAAGGCAGGCGTCACAATACTTTTGACAATATAGTGTATATTGTTCTATGTGTCGATTTAAAGTGTACCTGTCAGAACTGTACGTAAGTAAAGATACTAAACAAGCTCAGGCACCGCGACGCACAGGCACCAAGGGGTGCCAACACATACTGTACCTTTAGTTGTTTTGATCTGCAGCTCTATGCCCTGTACACACGACGGGCTTTCCCATCGGAATAAACTCCGAAGGTTTCTCCGATGGAACTCCGACGGAATTGCGCTCAAGCGGTCTTGCATACATATGGTCACACCAAAGTCTGACCGGCCAGAATGCGGTGGCGTAAAGCACGTACGACGGGACTAGAAAAAGGAAGTTCAATAGCCAGTAGCCAATAGCTTCCGTCTCGTACTTGCTTAAAAGCATGCGTTGTTTTTGGTCCGTCGGAACAGCATACAGACGATTGGTTTTCCCGATAGGAAATGGTTCTGTCGAAAATATTTAGAACATGTTCTATTTCTAGGTCCATCAGAATTTTAGAGAAAAAAAAAGTCAGATGAGGCATATACACGATCGGAATATACGATGAAAAGCTTCCGTCTGACTTTTTCTGTCGGACATTCCGCTCGTGTGTACGCTGCATAGGAGTCCAAATCCAATCCAATACAGTCCATGAACTGTAATGTTCAACAATTGTAGTTACTCCTCATGCCCTATATTGCCCTGTACACACGGGCAGACTTTTCGGCAACAAAGGTCTGACAGTCTTTCCGACTGACTTTTGACAGACTTTTGACAGACTTCCAACGGACTTGCCTACACACGATCACACCAAAGTCCGACGGATTCGTACGTGATGACGTACGTCCGGACTAAAATAAAGAAGTTCGTAGCCAGTAGCCAATAGCTGTCCTAGCGTCAGTTTTTGTCCGTCGGACTAGCATACACACGAACGGATTTCTCGATAGGAACTGGGTCCAGCGGAGTTCCGGCGGAAAGATTTGAAAGATGTTCCAAATCTAAAGTCCGTTAGATTTTTGACAGAAACAGTCCGCTAAAGGTCCAATGAAGCCCACACACAGTCGGATTGTCCGCCGGATTTGGTCCGTCGGACCAGTCCGGTCGAAAAGTTTGCTCATGTGTACAGGGCATAAGGCTTTCTATATTAAGGATTAGCCATTAGAAACTTGTAGGAGGATCAAGGGCCAGTAAAAGTTGGTTTTTCTACAAGCCTTTAAGAAGACTTTAATGTGCTATGCACTGATTTGGTTGGTGAGCATTTTGATTTGTTTAGTCCCTTCTTATCATGCATGGTTATACTGTCTCGTTGGGTCCCAAACCCTATTCCATAGAAGCCTTGGTTTCTATACACTGCACAAATGATGGCCAAAAATCCTGAAACAGCTTCATGAAGTGACTCTGTAATAATCGGCTATATGTGCACTATATACCAGCGGTTCTGGATGTGCATTTGGCTTTTTTGGGCATCGTGGAATGATTTGCATGGGTCCACCTACTGTCTTGAAATAAGCGATGATCTTCTTATCTTTTGGATATGTTATGGAATTGTAAATATAAAAATCTTCAGTTTTTTTTTTCTTTTGCAAATTCTTTAAAATATCTTCTTTTTTGAGAAGGCTCCACTGTGCTGTGCACTGAATCGGTAGGAGGGCCTTCTAATTCCTTTAGTTCCTTCTCACCAGTGGCATACCTAGCAGCTTTGGCACCCAGTGCTGATTGTTTTTTTGCACCGCCACCCCCAAAAAAAACTTTTCTGAAGAAATATAGCTGTGCAACCCAAAAAAGTAAATGTCAGGTGACCACAGTACCCTCAATGAGTCTGCACCCAATGCAAATTGGACCTCCCGCATCCCACTAGTACACATCTGCTTTTTACCGTACGGTTATACTGTCCCAAAGAAGTTTTATTGAAAGACACTCCATGCTAGGTTTCAATGATCTTTTTAGCCACACAGCTCTCCACTTTGGATGCTTGGGCCTGGGGGAAGACACAACCAACCAGCCCTTTCATAGTGGGGGGCCAAATAAAGTGCACCATGCAAGGTGGTTGCCCCATTGACTGGAGGGCATAGTGGAATGTAGGGTTTTATAAAGGTACAAAGTATGAAGCTAGCCCCAAGGCAAGGAAGCCTACTGGTAAATCGTGTCCCCTTGGTACACAATGCTATATTTTCTGGCTTATTCAGCATAATCCAGAAACAGTGCTAGGACAAAAGGCAGACGGCAATGCAAAAGAGTAGTCAATATTCCAGGCAGTGCGTCAGTAACAGGAAAATCCAACAAATAGGCAAGCAAACAGGGACTGCAAGGCAGTATAGGGTACCTGGTAGCAAGACGCTAGGTTGGACTTGATGGACTTGTGTCTTTTTTCAACCTCACCTACTATGTAACTATGTAAGAAGCCCAGTGCCCTGGGCTTGTGAAGCTTAAATAAGGTGCCACCAGCTAAACAGGGGAGGAAGTAAGAGACATGGAGGTGTGAGACCAATGCACAGGAGGCTAGGCAGATGGCAGACATCAAATTCTTATTTTCATGTTTTTACTGGATGAGATGAAGAATGTGTTTGGCTGCCACAGGCGATATGAGCAGTTATTCCTTCAAGCTTAATGCATGAAGCACCCAGCAGCCTAGTTCCATTTAAAAAGAAAGGAAAAACATCATCCCAGGCAATCCATGTAACGTCACTGAGGGGCAGACTGGTCTATGTGCAGGTTACTATGGGGCATGAGAAAGGTGTATATTAAAAACATCATCCCAGGCAATCCATGTAACGTCACCGAGAGGCAGACTGGTCTATGTGCAGGTTACTATGGGGCATGAGAAAGGTGTATGTTATTTTTCTTACCAGCTAAAATTAATTGAACATGGCTGAATTTTGCGTGCGTACATCATCATGTCATCTAGTATTGCATTTTCTCAACACTGATGATAATTTAAGCAATGCTTTTTGTCTTTGTTAACCCTTTGCTGTGCTATTGTTTGTGACTATTTCAAAAGTGGAATTTCTGCCAATACAATTCAATAAACAATATAAACTTATCAAAATTACCACTGTGTTATGTTATTAAAGCCCAACTTTTGAGTCCTTCTTCCTCTATTGGGGCTCCATGCCGGCAGTATGTTATGTTTTTTTTTTTTTTTTTATCCATTACTTTCTTCTGATGTCTTCTTGCCGGTCATGGACACACAGGGTCCTCTTTCCCTTCAGTCTTCTCCTGTTCCTGGATGATGCACAGAGTGGTGCTGACCAGTGTTGCCAACCGTCAGTATTTTTACTGGCAGCCAGTAAAAAACAGGCACTTTTCTTCTGCCAGTAAATGCCAGTAAGAGGAAAAGGTTGCCAGTAAAAAAAATATGGCTGTGACACTTGGTTCGGAACTGGGCATGTGCAGCTCGGGTCCGGAGCCATCTAAGTGCCTGCTACAGTGTGTTCAGGTGGTACCAGTGGGGGGGCGGGTCTGGCGGAGGCAGTGCCTGAGCGTGTCGTGTGATGTCACGGTGCAAGGGAGCGACCAGAACCTTGTGTGTGGGTCTGTGGGATGGGAGGAAGGCAAGCTTGGAGCGGGACTGTCAGTGCTGTTTGGACTGGAGGGGACTGAGAGGACCACCTGGCGTGAAGAGAGAATGTCACTGTGACTCAGGATGGGACGTGTCAGTGATCTGTGCTGCGGCACACTGCTGTGAGTGACACTGTGAGCGTCCATTTCATGGGCGTGTGTCGCCCATTCTAATTTCCTGTCCCTGAGCCACTTACTTACTAATTGAGAGTAAAATAAGAAATATGCTTTTTGCCTTAATATCTACCTTAAATCACATTGCTAATTGCATATTGTACTTATTTGTAGCCGAAATGCTGAAATTTGCACAACTGTAACTTTTGGAAATGCCAGTAAAAACTTGGCTTTTGCCAGTAAATTTTGGGTGTCGTGTCAGTAAGTTTCAATCTGGTAGGTTGGCAACACTGGTGCTGACTTGATGACATTAGTGCCTCTCTCAGCATCAATACACTTGAAAGTACATGATATTGTGTTCACGGGGTGGGACCACGACACCCTGTACTCACAGTCTTTCCTCAGTCTTCTGGATTGAGTGAGGCTGGGTGTCATTTAACACGGAAGGCTGAGGACATCTTGTGGTGAAGAAGAGGTACTAAGGGGTCCAACTTCAGGCTGAAAATGAGTATTGCAGGAGGACCTCCAGGGACAATAAAAAAAAATTACCCTGAAGTTACACCTATCTTCATCACCAATCTTTACCCCTTTTTCTCTCAAATAAGAGTGACCAAGGGGGAATTTGCCCACTTAACACTGACCAGCAAGTCCCCAAATTCTGCATACTATAAGAAATGTCAACAATCCATTCCATTCTAAGGGACAAAGTTACATCTGAACTAATAGTACACAACAAAAACAGGAAACCGAGGATACATAAAGCTGTAATTCCAAGACAAATTGGGAAATTAAAGTAGAACTAAAGTCAATTTTTTTTATATAATTTTGGATTGCATGGGGAGAGATTAGAACTGCTGTCAGGTTTGCATAGCTGTCTGTGCCCCCCATTAACCACTTGCCTACCGGGCACTTTTACCCCTCCATGCCCACGCAAACTTTCAGCTTTCAGCGCTGTCACACTTTGAATGACAATTGCGCGGTCATGCTACACTGTACCATTTTTTAAATTTTTTTGCTAAACAAACGAAAAAAGACCGAAAATTTTGATATTTTTTTTTCACAGTTTGTTATATAATTTTGCAAACAAGTAATTTTTTCCCTTCACTGATATGCGCTGATGAGGCTGCACTGATGGGCACTGATAGGCTGCATTGATAAAGCACTGATGAGGCTGCACTCATGGGCACTGATAGGCTGCATTGATGGGCACCGATGAGGCAGCACTGATAGGGGGCACAGATGAGGCAGCACTGATGAGACTGCTTTGCTAGGCAGCACTGATAGGTGGCACTGATGGGCACAGAAGGATACTGATAGGGGCACTGATGGGCACTGATAGGGGCACTGATGGGCACAGAAGGATACTGATAGGGGCACTGATGGGCACTGATAGGGGCACTGATGGGCACTGATAGGCAGCACTGATAGGTGACACTGATGAGGAGACACTGATGGGCACTGATTGGCAGCACTGATAGGTGACACTGATGAGGAGACACTGATGGGCACTGATTGGCAGCACTGTTGGGACTACACTGATAATCAGTGCCCTGATTATCAGTGTAGATGTCCCTTTCTCACAAGCCGGTTATAGCGTTTGTAATGGAGAATGAACATTTGTGATGTGGCAAATTATAAAATGTCGAAATGCAGCGCACAATTCTCTTCTTCTTTAATGGGATAATAATGAAGCTGCTTTGCTGGTGATACTGATGTCTGGTTGATGAACGGCCGCTCAGAAACGAACTGAAAAGCATGAAATCAAAAGTGCGAAATGAAAAGCGAGAATCAACACTCACCAAACTTCTATTAACATGAAATGAGCAGAAGGAGCCCAAAGGGTGGCGCTAAAGAGCTGAAAAACCACATAGTACATCACTACGTTCGTAATTGTTGGCCAACAATTGTGTGCCGTGTGTATGCAAGACAAGTTTGGGCCAATGCCCTTCGGACAAAATTCCACGGTTTTGTTGGCCAACAATCCGATCGTGTGGTCAAGGCTTTGGACTGACAGCACTGTGCAAAGGAAGAGAGACTGATTGGCTCTGAGTGCTGCTATCACTATGTAAAAGTACGTAAATGAGTTCTGCTTTGAAGTTTCTCTTTAAATACAGCATGTCGGGTTATTTTTTTGCTGTCTTATCTTGAACAGGAAATCTCCTAGATTTAACCCACTCCACACTATGCTGTCATTTGATGAGGAGATTAGTGATCGCTTGAGAAGTAGGGCAAGAAAGGTGACACACAATGTGCAGTCTTCCTCCAGCTGTGAGGAAACGCAGTTCCCATCGGATGAGACCGCATGTTTCTTTCTCATGGTCCTCTGTTTACACACGGGGACAGACTAATAAACGGACGTCCATGAGCCTCCTCTGTGCTCAGAGGGTGTGGGGGACACTGTGTGCCTATGAGGGGAAGGGGGGGAAATTGAGGGGGACAGGGACAGATGAGATAAGACAGACACATCCCTGATTGATGGACTCCCTGCCTAGCTGGAAAATAGAACAAAAACATACATAAAGCATATGACAATGATGGAAGTTGGAGCGTTCCAATGTACTTCCTCTGTTATCTAGGTGCAAAGGCTAGCAATGTTACGCTGACCATAATATAATGACTAGTGGAAAAAAAAACATATTTTGTCATTTGTTACAACCAAAAATGTAAATGTATTTTATTGGGTTTTTATGTGATAGACCAACACAAAGTGGCACATAATTGTGAAGTGGAAGAAAAATGATAAATGTTTTTTTTTTAACAAATAAGTTGCATTCAGCCCTCTTTACTCTGATACCCTTAACTAAAATCTAGTGGAACCAATTGCCTTCAGAAGTTACCTAATTAGTAAATAGAGTCCACCTGTGTGTAATTTAATCTCAGTGTAAATACAGCTGTTCTATGAAGCCCTCAGAGGTTTGTTAGAGAACCTTAGTGAACAAACAGCATCATGGAGGCCAAGGAACACACCAGACAGGTCAGGGATAAAGTTGTGGAAAAGTTTAAAGCAGGGTTAGGTTACAAAAAAATATCCCTAGCTTTGAACATCTCACGGAGCACTGTTCAATCCATCATTTGAAAATGGAAAGAGTATGGCACAAATGCAAACCTTCCAAGACATGGCCGTCCACCTAAACTGACAGGCCGGGCAAGGAGAGAATTAATCAGAGAAGCAGCCAAGAGGCCCATGGTAACTCTGGAGGAGCTGCAGAGATCCACAGCTCAGGTGGGAGAATCTGTCCACAGGACAACTATTACAATAGCACTCCACAAATCTGGGCTTTATGGAAGAGTGGCAAGAAGTAAGCCATTGTTGAAAGAAAGCCATAAGAAGTCCTGTTTGCAGTTTGTGAGAAGCCATGTGGGGGACACAGGAAACATGTGGAAGAAGGTGCTCTGGTCAGATGAGACCAAAATGGAACTTTTTGGCCTAAAAGCAAAATGCTATGTGTGGCCGAAAACTAACACTGCACACCATCCTGAACACACCATCCCCACCGTGAAACATGGTGGTGGCAGCATTGTGATGTGGGGATACTTTTATTCAGCAGGGACAGGGAAGCTGGTCAAAGTTGATGGGAAGATGGATGGAGCCAAATACAGGGCAATCTTAGAAGAAAACCTGTTGGAGTCTGCAAAAGACTTGAGACTGGGGTGGAGGTTCACCTTCCAGCAGAACAACGACCCTAAACATACAGCCAGAGCTACAATGGAATGGTTTAGATGAAAGCATATTCGTGTGCTAGAATGGCCCAGTCAAAGTCTAGACCTAAATCCAATTGAGAATCTGTGGCAAGACTTGGAAATTGCTGTTCACAGACGCTCTCCATCCAATCTGACAGAGCTTGGGCTATTTAGCAAAGAAGAATGGGCAAAAATGTCACTTTCTAGCAGTGGTGGCTGGTGGGTTTTTTTTGGGGTGGGGGGGCGTCAAACAACCACCCATCCCCCCGAATGGCACCTGCAGTACAACCCCCCCCCCCCCCCGCTGTTTGCCGGTCGGTCATGGTGCAGTGGCTCGGCTCCGAGTGTCCTCACCTCCATGGTGGCTTCCGTCTCCTCCCCTCCTCCTCCTAGGAGTCCAATAGGATCACCTGTCCTTTCAGCCAATCGGATGACCATTGTCAAACACTGCTGCTTCCTGATTGGCCAAGAGGAGGTGTTACAATAGCGAATATTGATTCGCTGTTGTAACACACCTGGGTGGGCTCGGAGCACACTCTCTAGGTTCAGGAATGCCCCATGCACAGAATGCAGTTCCAGGAGTGCGCTATGTAGAGAATGCAGGATTTAGGGGTGCGCTATGTACAAAGTTCAGGGTTCAGGTGTGAGTTACATACAGAGTGAAGAGTTCAGCAAATGAAAAAATGAACCCCCTCCACAGCTTCCTCACATCCTTCTTTCCTACCTAGCCCGGATTCTCTCTCTCAGTTTCTGGAGATCTGTCCCCACTGTGCCCTGCTGTGAGTGTGTGCAGGTATCTGTTAGCTCCCGCTGAGCCACTGAGAGCAAAGCCATTCCTTGTACCCCTGTAAACACAGAAGGCTTCTGTGTTTACAAGTGGGAGCAGGGGCAGAGGGTGAGAGCTGGAGATAACAGGATGGAGTTCTCGCCATGTTCTGCCTGCAAAACTGGGTGCGAGGGAACGATGACAAGGTCTGGCGGGCCGGATTCAGGCCTTGGGTTTGACATCTTTAGAATAGAGGGAATCAGGAAAATACCGCATACCACATACCAAATATATGGCCGCTAGACAGAGCCAATGATCCATCTGATCGTCAGCTCCATCTAGTGGCTCTAGTGTGATATTTTCCTGATTCACTCTCTGCTGTATGAATAAAAAAACGTTTAACCTGAAGAGTCCAAATAACTCAATAACACTTGTTTTTGCCACAATTTACAAAGAAAGAATTTACAAACAGTTTCACACCATAACTACCTCTGACTTTTTTTTTTTTTATAAATACGCCCCTTACCATTCAACTGAAAAAAAAAACTTTTGGTGTTTTATATAAAGTTGTTATTACTTGTATAACATTTTTATTTGAAAAAAATGAATAAACATTTAATACAGGGTGTATCCATGACAATTTGCAGAGAATGTTACTTTCTATTAAGAGAATCCAGCACTGCCTGCCTGCTTTTGGCAGCCTCTTTATAACTGACTTATAAGAATATTTCCATTTCTGCTAGCAGAAGAAGGATTTAAGACAGAAGAAAATATATAAAGAACACTATATGCTCCATGTAAGAGGAATTCTGCAATCTTAATGTACATCTGTGATGAAGCCGGTGTTGCTGTTGTTACTGAACTCTCCTTTTTGTCCTGTTAGTATGGAGAGAAACTGTCCATCAACATCATCTTCCTACTACTGGTAGTTTAACAATCCTGGAAATAATTTCTACAACTACAGCTTTAGAATAGACACGGCTTGGGTTCAAAGGTTAGTTCCTCTCCGTGGGAATCTCCTCTTTGGAGAAGCAGTGCTTCCTGTGTATTAAGCCATTATTTCATGAACATTATGCACCAAGCAATTGACGACTAAACAACATTCTATTATTAACACCCATCAATCCCATCTGTCCATGTCTTGGACCATAACCCTCTACCCCGTCTTTCCATTTCAATTCCTCCTTTTAAAGAGACACGGTCACCTTGCCCATTCACAGCACAGCCGTGTCTTTGTAAAGGGCTGTAGTGCCCATTTATTCTCCATGCTCAATTGCAGGAGCAACTCCCTGGGTTCTTGGACATGGTCAGAGAAGAGATGTCTTAGCTTCCCACCCTGGTGTGCAGGCAGCTGAGCAGGAGCCTAATTGCATGCAGCTTTTCTGGAAGACCCAACTTCTGTAAGGAGGCCCTTCCCTGATTGCGATCAAAGTACTGCAGTTGCAGTGAAATGACTCCCATGTGTCCTTGGGTCTGAGATCCCTCCAGCCGTTCACCTATGTTACCAGAGCTAACCAGCAGTGACTAATGCCCTGTACACACGACCGGTTTTCCCGTCGGAATAAACTCTGATGCCGCGTACACACGGTCGGACTTTTCATCTACAAAAGTCCGACAGCCGGTCCGACAGACTTTCGGCGGACTTGCAGCGGACTTGCGGCGGACTTGTTGCAGACTTTCTAACGAACGTACTTGCCTACACACGACCACACAAAAGTCCGACAGATTTGTACGTGATGACGTACACCGGACTAAAATAAGGAAGTTGATAGCCAGTAGCCAATAGCTGCCCTAGCGTGGCTTTTTGTCCGTCGGACTAGCACACAGACGAGCGGATTTCGGGGTCCGTCGTAGTTACGACGTAAAGATTTGAAGCATGTTTCAAATCTAAAGTACGTCGGATTTGAGGCTAAAAAAGTACGTTGAAAGTCCGGAGAAGCCCACACACGATCGGATTACCAGCCAGCTTTAGTCCGTCAGCGTCCGTTGGACTTTTGTAGCTGAAAAGTCCGACCGTGTGTACGCGGCTTGAGGGTTTTTCTGACGGATTAATCCAGAAATGCAAGCTAAGCAGAGAGGGGTCCCACCGCTCAGGTAGGCGCAGACCAGGGGAGATGAAAGCCAGTATAGTGTTGTCCTTCAAGAGGGAAGAGTCCCAGGTGCTGGCTGATGCAAGATGAGGCAGGCAAATCGAGGAAAGCTGGAAGCCGCACACCGGTATAATGATGAATGCTTTATTTGAAAAGCTGAATCATGAAGAAACACAAAACATAACAGCAGAAGCGTACAAAAACAGCTGACGCGTTTCACACTCACGATGAGTGCTTATTCATAGATGTGTCCTTGGGTCTGAGATCCCTCCAGCCGTTCACCTATGTTACCAGGGCTAACCAGCAGTGACTAATGCCCTGTACACACGACCGGTTTTCCCGTCGGAATAAACTCTGAAGGTTTTTCTGACGGAGTTCTGCCGGAATTCCGCTCAAGCTGTCTTGCGTACACACAGTCACACCAAATTCCGACCGTCCAGAACGCGGTGACGTACAACACGTACGACGGGACAAGAAAACAGAAGTTTAATAGCCAGTAGCCAATAGCTTTCGTCTCGTACTTGCTTCAGAGCATGCGTCGTTTTTGGTACGTCGGAACAGCATACAGACCATCGGTTTTCCCGATAGGAATTGGTTCAGAAAAATTTAGAACATGTTCTCTTTCTAGGTCTGTCAGAATTTTCAACGTAAAAAGTCTGATGGGGCATACACACAATCGGAATATCCGATGAAAAGCTCCCGTCTGACTTTTTCTGTCGGACATTCCGCTCGTGTGTACGCGGCATACGTGGATAGCATTTTCGCCTAGCAGTAAGAAGGGTCGCTGGTTCGAATCCCAACCACAGCACTACCTGCCTGGAGTTTGCATGTTCTCCCTGTGCCTGCGTGGGTTTCCTCTGGGTACTCCGGTTTTCTCCCACACTCCAAAGACATGCTGGTAGATTAATTGGCTCCTATCTAAAATGGCCTTAGTATGTACAGTATATGTATGAATGTGAGTTAGAGACCTTAGATTGTAAGCTCCTTAATGGGCAGGGACTGAGGTGAATGTACAATATATAAACTATATTACCAAAAGTATTGGTACGCCTGCCTTTACACGCACATGAACTTTAATGGCATCCCAGTCTTAGTCCGTAGGATTCAATATTGCGTTGGCCCACTCTTTGCAGCTATTACAGCTTCAACTCTTCTGGGAAGGCTGTCCACAAGGTTTAGGAGTGTGTCTATGGGAATGACCATTTTTCCACAAGCGCATTTGTGAGGTCAGACACTGTTGTTGGATGAGAAGGCCTGGCTTGCAGTCTATATTCTAATTCACCCCAAAGGTGCTGTATCGGGTTTGAGGTCAGGACAGTCAAGTTCCTCCACCCCAAACTTGCTCATCCATGTTTTTATGGACCTTTCTTTGTGCACTGGTCCAAATCATTTGGTGCAGGGGGGTTTATGGTGTGGGGTTGTTTTTCAGGGGGTTGGGCTTGGCCCCTTAGTTCCAGTGAAGGGAACTCTTAAGGCATCAGCATACCAAGACATTTTGGACAATTTCATGTTCCCAACTTTGTGGGAATAGTTTGGGGATGACCTCTTCCTGTTCCAACATGACTGCACACCAGTGCACAAAGCAAGGTCCATAAAGACATGAATGAGCGAGTTTGGGGTAGAGGAACTTGACACACAACCCAGCCCTGCTACCTTGTCACAGAATTTGATTGACAGCAGCGGGAGCCAATGGCTGCGACCAATCTGCTCTGTGAGGAGGGAGTGGCTCTTGGGCACAGTTTTGGATTGAGATTGGGCTCAGGTAAGTATAAGGGGGAAAAGGGGGGGGGGGGGTCTGGGGATGGACTCCTGCAGCTTAGAAGGGTTTTTTACCTTATTGCGGAGAATGGTAAAAATCCTTAAGCCTTTCAGAACAAATTTAAAGAGACATAATTATATAGGTATTGTATATTCAAAAAATACCTCAATATCATAAGTGGAAAATATTATCCTGGATTCGGTAGTCGGTAAGATGTCCTGTAACTGCAATAAGTCCTTGGACAGCTTGACCCAGCCTCTTCATTCATTCTATGGTCGACAGTGTTGCCCCATCTGCACCCATTCACTTCTGTGGTGGACAGCTTGGTCCATCCTCCACCTATTTACTTCTTTGGCGGACAGCTTGGCCTGGAGGCCACCCATTCACTGCATGGTGGACAGCTCAGGCCCAGCTCTGCCCAATCACTTATTCTATAATAGACTGCTTTGGCTTTGTGGCCACCAAATCACTTCTATGATGGCCAGCTTGGTTTATCCTCCACCCATTTACTTCTATGGCAATCAGCTTGGTCTGTCCTCCACCTATTTACTTCTTTGGTGGACAGCTTGAGCCTGGTGGCACTCATTCACTGTATAATGGACAACTCATGCCCAGCTCTGCCCAGTGCCCATTCGCTTCTTCTATAGTGGACCGCTTTGGCCGTGTGGCCACCAAATCACTTCCATAGTGGACAGCTCCACCGGGAATCCGCTCCTTCACTTCTGGAAGATGTTGGCCTGAGTCCATCTTCTGGCTTCCATGGCGGGACATTTCCTGGACTCATGGGATTCTGTTCAAATTCTGAGATGGTCCTGATTCTTGTGGGATGTAGGACAGTTGGTTGTGTGTGAACAGGGGCTTAGTGGTTAGCACTTCTGCCTTACCTCGCCGGTGTCCTTGGTTCAGATCTCAGTCAAGGCAATACATGAGTTTACATGTTATCTCTGTCCTTGTGTGGGTTTCCTCTCCCTACAAACTGTTAGGGTAACTGGCTCCTGGCTAAAATGACTCTAATAAGTGATATAAGCTGGTCATAGACCAGGGGTCTCCAAGATTTATAAACAAAGGGCCAGTTTACTGTCCTTTAAACTTTAGAGGGGCCAGACTGTGGCCAGTGGGGGAAGAAAATGTCCTGGTGTCAGTGGGAGTAAACAATGCCCCATCATTTGTATTAGCTGCAGTAATTGTGCCCCATCATTAGTATCAGTGGGAGATATAGTGCCCCATCATTGGTGTCAGTGGGGGATATAGTGCCCCATCATTGGTGTCAGCGGGAGATATAATGACCCATCGTGTGTGTCAGTGGGAGAAATAGAGTACCATAATTGGTATTAGTGGGAGGAATAGTGCCCCATCATTAGTATCAGTGGGAGGAATAGTGCCCCATCATTGGTGTCAGTGGGAGGAATAGTGCCCCATCATTGGTGTCAGTATGAGGAATAGTACACCATCGTTGGTGTCAGTGGGAGGAATAGAGTCCCATTTTTGGTGTCAGTTGGAGGAATAGAGACCCATCATTGGTATCAGTGGGAGGAATAGTACCCCATAATTGGTGTCAGTGGGAGGAATAGTGCCCCATCATTGGTGTCAGTGGGAGGAATAGTGCCCCATCATTGGTGTCAGTGGGAGGAATGGTGCCCCGTCTACAAAATAGGGGATAGATTTATGGCATTTTTATTATTATTATTATTATTTTTTTACTAGTAATGGCGGCTATCTTCGATTTTTTTTATTGGGACTGTGACATTGCGGCGGACAGATGGGACACTTTTTTGGGACCATCGACATTTATACAGCGATCAGTGCTATAAAAATGCACTGATTGCTGTGTAAATGTCACTGGTAGGGAAGGGGTTAACATTAGGGGGTGATCAAGGGGTTAAGTGTGTTCCCTAGGTGTGTTTCTAACTGTAGGGGGAAGGGGGTGTGACTGACTAGAGGAGGAGGCAGATCGTTGTTTCTACTTAGTAGGAACACACAATCTGTCTCTCCTCCCCTGTCAGATCAGGGGTGTGTGTTTACACACGCAGATCCCCGTTCTGGTTCTCGTGTCTGGGATCGCGGGTGGCCGGTGGCGATCGCGCCCGCAGGCCATGTACATTGGTTCCCCCCGCTGTGCAGCGCGTGCGCCTGCTATGGCTCTTAAAGGGGCCGCGGTACATATACAGTGATTTGTGCAGGAGAGACAACCTGCTGAATTTCGATCCATGTATGGACAGGCTGGTTGTACTGGGGTTGATCTATCGATTGACTTCAGTACAACCTCCCTGGGGTTTTTTTTTTAGCGATCGCTGCCAGCGGCTATGGCCACCAGCAGTGATCATTGTATTCCGAGGGGAAACCTCCAGCTGGCAGAACACAATAGTGCAATGGGAGGGATTCCACCAACACTGACTGTAGATGGGGAATGGAAGATCTTCTTTCCTGCAATCTGTGGGGTGAAGGAAAGAACATGGCATCCTCTATGACCTGGTTTAGGGACCTTAGAGTGTCAGCTCCTCGGGGGAGGGAGTGAGGTGAGTGTAGTGTACAGTGTGGGAGGCTCTGTGTCAGTGAGGAATAATAGAGACATAGCGTTGAGTTGACTAGAACGTCCACACTGTGCTCAGTAATACACCCGAGTCTTCCGCACTACACACAGGTGAGTACAGCGCCGCCTACTGCTCAGGTATCACACGGCCGCCTCAGTGCGGCACGCTGATTGGTGCGGAGGAAAAAAGGCGGTAACGCTAGAGAACCGCTATAAACAAAAAAAGCTGAGAAGGGCGGGAATGAGAGGCGGGGAGTGGGCGGGGTTGCAGCGTGAGGGAGGACGGCCGTTGGTTCGCTGAGACTTCCACTATGGATGAGAATGAAAGAGGAGAGAAGAGCGGACACCACACACCACATGGGAGCGCCGAGCAACCGACCTGAGTGAGTACCCCGGACACCGTGTACCTACCGACACTCACCGGCACCGTATATGTACCCAGTGTCCGTACATTATACGAGACCAGACACTGACATTATATAGACTGACACTGACTGTATACACTGGACTCATATATATACATACTGTACTGGCATTGTATAGACTGGGCTCATATATATATATATATACTGTACTGACATTATATAGACTGGACTCATATACTGTACTGACATTGTATAGACTGGGCTCATATATACTGTACTAACATTTTATAGACTGGACTCATATACTGTACTGACATTGTATAGACTGGGCTCATATATATACATATACTGTACTGATATTGTATAGACTGGACTCATATACTGTACTGACATTGTATAGACTGGGCTCATATATACTGTACTGACATTGTATAGACTGGGCTCATATATATACATATACTGTACTGATATTGTATAGACTGGGCTCATACTGTACTGACATTATATAGACTGGACTCATATACTGTACTGACATTGTATAGACTGGACTCATATACTGTACTGACATTGTATAGACTGGACTCATATACTGTACTGACATTGTATAGACTGGGCTCATATATACTGTACTGACATTGTATAGACTGGGCTCATATATACTGTACTGACATTGTATAGACTGGGCTCATATATACTGTACTGACATTGTATAGACTGGTCTGCACCCTTTTAGACGTGATTTCCCTTTAGGAGAATCTCACCCAAAATGACATTGTTGTTGCAGAGGATGCTCAAAATCTGACTTTTATCTTAGGCGGGCCATACACAAGGAATTTCTTTCCGGCAACCACGGGCCTTTGTGATTATTGGCAGTGGCTATAACAGCTGCTAGCGATAATCGCCAGAGAACCCGTCAGGCTGGTTGTACCCACATTGATCGATCACCTTGGTACATTCAGTCTTCCCATTACCAGTAGGACTCTTGGGCGGTTCCTGCTGAACCCGTGTATGGCCGACCTCAGTGTAGATCTCTGGAGAAATCAGTGAGCCAATCACACAAATGACATTTCCGGGGGGGGTTCCATGTACAGAATTCCTCCAGGTTACAGAGAATTACAGAGCTGCAGATTGAAAGGGAAAGGTCATTTTTAATCACATTTAATTACAATATGACTTGTGTAGTAATTGTATACGCTCTATTATTATTCTTTTTTTTCCCACAAAAGTGGAGTTACCCTTTAAGCCTATAAGGCCTCATGCACATGGACCTTTTTACAGCCGCTTTTTTGAGCGTTTTTTTGCAGCTTTAAAACGCCTGTCTATGTTAGTCTATGGCTTCATGCCCACCTAGGCATTTTTAAGCTGTAAAAAAAAAAACCCAAAACTAGTGGGTTCTGAGAGACGTTTTTCAGCTGTAAAAATGCTCTAACGCTGATAAATGTTCAAAAACGTCGCGTTTTTTAACGTTTTTGATCCATTGACAAAAAAAAAAAAAAAAATTGAAATAATAAAAAAAAAAACACGCTAAAAAAAGCTAACGCGGAAAACCGCTAATAAACGCTAAAAACAGCTATTGCAAAAAAGCTGAAAAAAGTTAAAAAAAACTCACTGCAAAGCTACTGGCGTTTTCATAGCGTTATTTTAACGTCCCGCGTGCGTGAGGCCTTCGTGTAAACGTACCTCTGCGCTACCCAAGCGTACAAATGTAGCAAAACAGACCAGAACTTGGATGTTCAAATAAAATGAACTGATGAAGATCTGGTCCATATAAATCAGGGATATGCAATTAGCGGACCTCCAGCTGTTGGAAAACTACAAGTCCCATCATGCTCTGCATCTGGGTGCCATGCTTGTGGCTGTCAGAGTCTTGCTATGCCTCATGGGACTTGTAGTTCTGCAACAGCTGGAGGTCCGCTAATTGCATATCCCTGATAAAAAGTGTAAAGATGGCGTTGCGCAGACATATATAATGTGTATATATAATATCATAAACACAAAGTGCATCACATACTGCAGTCCATTGCATAAGTGTGTGATAAAAAACAGGAGTGTTACTATACTGTTTATGTATGCTTTAATTGATCATTTGTATGACTATTGTCAATTACTTTGATTGAGATTAGTATGTAAATGTTCTACTGCTGTGTACCTGATTGTTATCCCCTTCCTGCCGACCGTACGCAGATATGCGTACTCGGCTTTGGGGGGTTATACCGGGATGATGCCCGCAGCTGCCGCTGTTTATAGCCGGCGATTGGCTATCCGTGTATAACAAACAGCCGCTCGGCTGTTATACCGGAGCAGCGGGAGGGGACGTCTGCCGCCTCCCGCCGCTCTTACCGGGCATCCCGGTCGATCCGGAGGCTCGGTGACCAATCCGATGCCTCCGGCGGCTGTGGGCGGGCTGGAACGAAGCTGTGGGCGGCTTCGTTCCAGCCTTCAAATTGTAAACGCGGAAGCGACGTCATGACGTCACTTCCCGTTTACTCGGCTGCCAATGGTGCCGGTTTTTAAAAGGTGCACAGTATTCAGAATCGCCGTTTTCGGCGATCTGAATGCTTTGAAGTGTTAAGGAGGGATGGGGGGTCTTTTAGACCCCCGATCCCTCCATAAAGAGTACCTGTCACCACCTATTACTGTCACAAGGGATGTTTACATTCCTTGTGACAGCAATAAAAGTCATCAAAACATTTTTTTTTTTTTAAACACAATTTATGAATTTAAAAATAAATAAGAAAAAAAAAAAAAAATTTAAAGCGCCCCCGTCCCCGCGAGCTCGCACAGCGAAGAAAACGCATACGGAAGTCGCGCCCGCATATGTAAACGGTGTTCAAATCACACATGTGACATATCGCCGCGATCGTCAGAGCGAGAGCAATAATTCTAGCACTAGACCTCCTCTGTAACTCTAACCTGGTAACCGTAAAAAAAATTTAAAGCGTCGCATATGGAAATTCTTAGGTACCGTAGTTTGTCGCCATTCCACGAGTGCGTGCAATTATAAAGCGTGACATGTTTGGTATCTATTTACTCGGCGTAACATCATCTTTCACATTATACAAAAAAATTGGGGTAACTTTACTGTTTGGATTTTTTAAAATTCATGAAAGTGTCCCTTTTCATAAAAATTTGCGTTTTAAAACACCGCTGCACAAATACCGTGTGATATAAAATATTGCAACAATCTCCATTTTATTCTCTAGATTCTCTGCTAAAAAAAATATACATAGTGTTTGGGGGTTCTAAGTAATTTTCTAGCAAAAAATACGGATTTTAACTTGTAAACACCAAATTTCAAAAATAGGCTTAGTCATGAAAGGGTTAAATACCAAAACCAGCTGCCTTTAATTTTTCTGTTATTTGTATGGAAATTTCAATAAAAATTCTTTTATGATAAAAAAAAAAAAAAATGAAAGTGTATATAACAGTTCTTGGTGGTCTGCCGATATCGTGTTTTCAGGGCCGATACCGATTTTTCGGCTGCCGTTCAGGCTGATATGAGGTGCCGATATTCTGTAGATTTAAAGTTTTTATTTTTACACTGTCCTTTAAAACAAAAACCACTTTTATTGCTGTCACAAGGAATGTAACTATCCCTTGTGACAATAATAGGCAGTGACAAGTACTCTTTATGGAGGGATTGGGGGTCTATAAGACCGTAAACCCCTCCCCTGCACTTGAAAGTATTCAAAACGTGACGATCTGCGTTTTTTGAATACTTTCTATTGTTTAAAACTGGCGCCTTTTAGGATGCCAGTAATCCGGAAGTGATGTCATGACATTGCTTCTGGATTACTATATCTGAGACCCGAGTAAAACTGATTTGCTTTGTTTGGGTCTCCGGCCAGCCAGCGGACGTGCCGGCTGGTTGCTCGGGCCTCCCCGGTGGGACGGGAGAGCCTGGTCGAGCCGTGGAAGGCTGCGGGAGGGGGCGGGGGTGTTCCCTCCCACAACGAGCGGTTGCTGAGCCGCATCAGTTGTTATTACAAAAAAAAACAACTGTCCGCTCTAAAGAACGGTACCGGGGTGATGTCTGCAGCTACACGCATCACATCCCCCCCAGTACAACCCCTTGAAGCAATAACTGTAACATCAGTAAGTTTGTGACCGATACCGATGCTTCAAAAACGGTGAATATCGGCTGCCTAAACAGTTCATACTCAAACAGTGATGTGCCCAATATTAATCACGATTTTAAACAAAAAAAGGTGCTTCTTTCGCGCGTAAATAAAACCGAATCGGTGTGCTTTCTCCTCCTAGTGACACCTCCTGTGCTCCCAGAACTCTCACCTTAAAGTGGTGTTCCGGCCGAAATGATATTTTTTAAATAAAAATACCCCTATAATACACAAGCTTATTGTATTCTAGTAAAGTTAGTCTGTAAACTAAGGTCTGTTTTGTTAGTTTATAGCAGTAGTTTGTTATTTTATAAACTTACAGCAGGCCGTGGCCATCTTAAATCTGGGCATCTGAAGCCAGACTGTATTTCTTCCTGGATCTCATCCTTGCAGATCTCGCACATGCTCAGTGCAGCACAAGCAGTGTAATAGGTTTCAGGTCAGGTTTTCATAGCAATGGCAGTGTCAGAGGAAGTTGCCGCCCCTTCCCAGAAGGCATTGCAAAGAGGAAATGATGCGATGGGCCGCGGCCAGGGAGGAGGAAGTGAAAAATGAATACAAAAGATATACAGTAAGTACTGAGAAAAAAAAAATTAAAAATATCCAATTTGTTTACAGTGCACAGTTTAGTGAGGGATGCTGAAGAGTTGTAAAAGTGGGTGGAACGCCACTTTAAGTCCTGGTTCACACTGGAGCTTTTTGACATGTCAAATCGGCGGCAATTGCCGTCAACGGCACCGTCCTAATCGGTGCAGTGTCGATTTCAAAAAGTAGTTTCTGTACTACTTTTTTGCGATTTCAGGCTGAGATTTACATTGACATCTGTGCAGAAACTCTGAAATCGCGGCTCAAATCGGGACTGACACGCGGGAGTGAAATTGTGCGAGTTGAGGTGAACTCACACGGCTTCATTCCCGCAGCTCAGTTTGAACATGGACTAAAGCCTCGTACACACGCTTAGATTTTCCGTGTTTTTTTTGTGGCATGCTGGTCTCATGTCGAAAGTGAAGGGGTTACTTGCAATACAAACATTTTGGTATGACAGAATACAACGTCAGAAGTGACGTAATGTGTTGAATAGTTTCGTATGTATTCTTTAGTTTCTGAGCATGCGTAGTCTTGTTTTTCCTATTGTGTTCGTACTAATGATACGAAAATCGGACGTTGAGTTCACATGCGACAAAAATTTTATAGTCTGCACATACAGCTTCTGTCTGCCGAAGAAGCGAAATTGGCTGTCAAAAGCACGGTACTAACGATCGGAAATTCGTCAAACAGCTCCGCCTATGAATTTTTCCATCCGATTTTGAGGTCCCTTCAGAATCCATACCAGGGATACAGGAGGGAATTAAGAGGTACATGCTGGCCAGCTGCACTGATTCCCAGAAATAGGCCGAAGTGGCCTTCAGATGACCACATCCTACATGGGCCCCCTGCCTGCTTTCGAGACCAGGTAAAGTTTTAAAGATTTATAAGTAACCTGAATAATTATACTTCCAGTAGTCTAACTAAAATCAAAAAAATAACGATCACGGGGGAGCTTTTTGAAAAAAAATCTATTATGGGGACTGGAGCTGCACTTTAACCCCTTCCCTATCGGCGCACTGTAAAATGACGACAGCAGGAACCCTTCCTCCCTTCGGGCGGGCGTCATCTGACGCTCTCACGTGCCCCCCCGGAGTTGAGGTGTGTCCCTTAGGACACAGCCCATCCCCGATCAGGGTAAAGAGCCAATGAAAATGGCTCTTTACCACGTGACTGGCTGTGTCCAATCACAGCCCGTCACATGCACTGCCTTTTGTGAGCGCTGCTCGTGCGTGCCCCCAGGAGCGCGCAGCGTGGCGATCGGTGATGAGGCGTGTCACTCCCCGATCAAGTTCAAGAGCCAATAAAATTGGCTCTTTACCACGTGACTGGCTGTGTCCAATCACAACCGGTCACAAGTGTCAACAAACAGCAGTAACTAGCTGTTACCGGGTTCTCCTCCTCACACACCAATCCATGTTGGGCCTCTGTATGTGGCCAGGCTGTGTATAAGTCTCACACATGTGGTATCACCATACTAAGGAGGAGTAGCAGAATGTATTTTGGGGTGTAATTGGAAGTATGCATATGCTGTGTGAGAAATAACTTGTTATAACAGTTTTGTAAAAAAAATATCTATCTATCTATCTATCTATCTATCTATCTATCTATCTATCTATCTATCTATCTATCTATCTATCTATCTATCTATCTATCTATCTATCTATCTTTTTTATTTTTATTTTTTTTCCAAGAATTGTGGGAAAAAAAATTACATCTTCAAAAAGCTCACATGCCTCTTACTAAATATATTGGACTGTCTACTTTCCAAAGAGGGGTCATTTGGGGATATTTTGTACATTTCAGGGCCTCAAGAAATAAGATCAGCCAGTACATCAATGATCAATTTTCAATGATTGGCACCATCGCTTGTAGACTCTATGGCCGGGTTTCACACTGATCCGACTTTGGCATGCGACTTGTGCGCTGCAGATCTTGAAGGGGATCTCCACGCCAAATTAAAAAAAAAAAAACAGCATGATTTGCCTCTCCAAGAGCATACCAAGCCGTGACCCCGGCCCATGCTCGTTCACATGGGGGGGGGGAATGGGGGATCTGGGGCCCCCTTGTTAAAGGGGGCTTCCAGATTCCATTAAGCCTGCCTGCCCGCAGACCCCGACAATCAACCGCCAGGGTTGTCGGGAAAAGGCCATTGTCCTCATCAACACGTGCCCCAGAGCACCTACCCCCTATGTCGAGGGCATGCGGCCTGGTACAGTTTGGGGGGCGATCGCTCGTCCCCACCCCTTTTCCTGAAGTGCCGGGCTGTGTGCTCGGATAAGGGTCTGGTTTTTTTTCGGCGTGGGGGTTCCCTTTAAAATCCATACCAGACCAAAGGGCCGAGTATGCTCTTGGAGGGGGAACCCCATGCCGTTTTTTTTAATTTGGTGTGGAGTTTCCCCTAAAGATTCATACCAGACACAAAGTGCCTGGCATTGTCGGGATCAAAGTCAGATACCCGTTCATTGAAGTCGGACTTCTAATCGCAGGGCAAAGTCGGATCCACAGTCTTACAACTGTCGTGTTGTACCAGTGTGAACCCAGCCTAATGTTACTTTCACACTGAAGGTGTTTTTCAGGCGTTTTAGCACTATAAATAGCGCCTGTAAAGCGCCTGAAGAACGCCTCCCATGTCACCCCAGTGTAAAAGCCGAGTGCTTTCACACTGGGGCGGTGCGCTTGCGGGACATTACAAAAAGTCCTGCAAGCAGCATCTTCGGGGTGGTTTGGGAGTGCTGTACACAGCGCTCCTAACCTGCCCATTGTAATGCATGGGCAGCGCTTCAGAAGCGCCGCAACACGGGAGGTTTTAACCCTTTCTTTGGCTGCTTGCAGGGGTTAAAAGCGATGCTAAAACGAGCAGCGCTTTACCGATAACGAGGCACGGCTACAATGAACGTAGCCTAACTTTCACACAGACTAAATAATATCCACTAATTTGGGTTATTTTTTATCAAAGATATGTGACAGTAAAAATTTTGGCCCAAATTTATGAACAAAAATGACTTATTTGCAAAATTTTATGATCAAAACTAAAAACTTAAATTTTTGCTCTTTTTTCACTTATATCTCAAAAAAAAAAAAAAAAAAAAAATCAAAAGAAAGCTCTATTTGTGTGAAAAATTGATAAACATTTTGTTTGGGTACAGTGTTGCATGACTGAGTAATTTTGTCATTCAAAGTGTGAGAGCGATGTAGACCGAGGAGGATGCCAGGGGATCGAGCTCCCGCTATCCTGTAACTAATTTCTCATCCCATAGTTCCATCTCTGAGTCTTTTTTACAGTTAGGCCGGTGGCTGACATCCCCTTGAAGTGGCAGTGATCATTGTCATGCCGTCCCGCCGCCGATCCGCTACTCATATCTCGGCTAAAAGGCCTCTGGCAGCTCCGGCTGCATGTCACGACACCATTGGCCAGCAAACTTCATGCTTTACTAGCGGAGCTGGACATGGTGGCGGATGCAGGAAGGGAGCCCTCTCCTCCTGCTCAGGATCCAGCAGGTAACACAGCCCTCATCCTCACAGCGATTGAGCAGAGTAAGACTTCTCTGCTAACCCACATTGACCAGCTGGCTGAAAAATGCAACCTTATCTGTGCTGACCTGGATAAGATGAGGGGCCACCCTACTGAGACAGAATGCTGCACCTACTCCACAGAGGATCACACGGCCCAACATGACGGTCTACTGGACAGTCTGCAGCACGCGGTACAGAATTTAGTTGCTAAGGCGGATGATGCTGGAAACCATTTTCAGCGCAACAATGTGCCTCCCAGAGGGGGCTGGGGGAGATCACCCAGCCGACTTTGCTTAAACCTTCTTCAAGGAATTACTGGACCTCATGGAAGTGTTGCCTACTTATGTGGTAGAGCGGGCCCAATCCCTGCAGGTATACTCCTGGAGCCCCAGCTTGTCCATTTCTTGTGAGGTTCCTTAACTACCGTGACAGGGATCGCATCCTTACTGAAGCCAGGAAACCTCCATCGCTTGTATATGAGAATACTTCCGTCCGTCCATCTTTATCCTGACTTCTCTGCTGAGGTACAACGAAACCTTCACGAATGTCCGTGGACATCTTCGGGAGAAAGGCATTGCTTAAAGCATGCTTATGGGTGCAATGGCTTGGTGAAATTCTTTGACATGCCAGAGGAGGCCGCTACCTGGTTACTCGCCCTGCGGTAATAATGTTCCCCCTTTGGGATCTCTGGAGGTGACTTGGATGTTCTGCCACCATGTTTTTCAGTGTTACCCTGCTGGGGTTTAATTCCCCTACACAAATGTGTGCCTGTTGCACTCTAGAGAGAGAGCTCCAGTCTCTTACTACCCTCAATGCTTTATGGCGTCTTGTGCTGTTTGGGACCAACTTTATTATGTTTTATACCTTCCCAACTTTCTTCTTCCGATACAGGGACAGAGCAGATTCTGCAGAGACACTATGCAGCCATCTGGATACACTCCGCCCGTCTGTCGCTTCTGAACTTGGAGTTTTACCTTGACTTTTTTTCTTTCCTTTAATCCCCGGATTTACCTTTCCTCCACGTGACGTGGTGGACTACTGTTCTAGTTCAGGGATAAAACTGACTTGCACTGCTCTGGTTATGTTTGTCGGTAGGGAGTTTATAGGGATTAATATGCTTGTTTTTTTGCTCAGACAGCCAAACATACTGTGTCCTGTTCCTACTTTGTCTTGAGCCCACGTTCACATCGGACCGTATTGACATGCGATTTGACATGTCAAATCACCGGCTATCGCCGGCAATGGCACCGTCCCAATTTTATTTATTTTTTCCCACGCGGATTCTCAAAAGTATCTCCTGCACTACTTTTGGCGACTTTGGGGGGGATTTCGATAGACCTCTGTGCAGGAACCCGTACAGATGTCTCTGAAATCACTCCCGAAGTCGGACTGACATGCGGGTTTGAAATCGTGAAATTCAGTTGAACTCGCACAAATTCAAACCCGCATCAGTGTGAACCTAGGCTCAATGTTATACTGGTGGGATGGTCCTATTGGATATTGCAAGGGGGTGGCGTGAGGAGCTTTCCGTTCCTTTTTATTGCACTAATATTTATGTTTTCCAACTGTTATGGAGCTTAAAGTCGTTTCTTGGAATATACAATGCTTAAATAATACATTTAAGAGGTCTTTTGATGTTTAAGTACCTACAATCACACAAACCCCACATACTTTTCTTACAAGATACCCATCTTATGGATAGCAAAGTCCTTGCTCTCAGACGCTCCTAGGTTCAGCAGGCCTTCCACGCCACCTACTCCAATTTATTCCAGAGGGGTGGTCATCCTGGTTAACAAGTCGCTCCCCTTCTCCGTGAATCAGGTTTTTACTGACCTAGGGGCAAAATATAATATTCTGCTAGCCACTATCCGAGGTTCTGTTTTTGCCTTTGTTAATGTTTATATACCACCATACAATTCTTCTATCCTCTGTGAGATATATGGCAAGTTAAATTCCTTGCAGGTTACCAGAGTTCTGTTGGCTGGGGATTTTAATAACATTTTAGATGGCACACTTGATACTTCTAACTCCCACAGATCCCCTGATCCAGACCTGTCCCTATGGGCCACCTCTCTCAATTTAACTGAGATCTTGTGCTGGAAGCATCATGAAGATAAGATTTTCTCCCATTTGTCTGCTACTCATCACTCAAGGGCAGGGATAGATCTGGCTTTTGGCACAGCACCTATTTTTGCTGATGGTTTCCTCGGCTTCTTATTTACCAGCATGAATCTCAGACCATTCTCCACTCGAGATTGTCCTGACCTTGGGTGATCGCAGACATGGAGGATGCCCAGAACCCAGCCGGATCCAGGATCAAAGATTTGAAGAACATATGGATCATAAAATTGCTTTGTACTGGGAGACCAATGCTGATTCGGCTCCTTGGCTTATGGTCTGGGATGCCTTCAAGGCCTCTACTCATGGAGATTATATCTCAGGGATTAAAGCTGCTAGAGTTGCTGACTCCTCACAGACCGTCCAGTTGGAGGAGAGGGTCACGGAAGCCAAAGCTTTATTTGCTGTGGACAACTCTGTCTTCCTATACGTCTCTCACCCAGGCTAGATGTGACTTGACTATTCATTACACTGCCCTTACTAATGCAACCTTGCAGTCTGCCAGGTATACAGTGCCTTGAAAAAGTATTCATACCTCTTGAAATTTTCCACATTGTCATGTTACAACCAAAAACGTAAATGGATTTTAGTGGATGGACCAACACAAAGTGGCACATAATTGTGAAGTGGAGGGAAAATGATAAATGGTTTTCAAATATTTTTTACAAATAAATATGTGAAAAACGTGGCGTGCATTTGTATTCAGCCCCCTTGAGTCAATACTTTGTAAACCACCTTTCGCTGCAGTTACAGCTGCAAGTCTTTTTGGATATGTCTCTCTACCAGCTTTACACATCTAGAGAGTGACATTTTTGCCCACTCTTTGAAAAATAGCTCAAGCTCTGTCAGATTGGGTGGAGAGCGTATGTGAACAGTAATTTTCAAGTCTTCCACAGACTCTCAATTGGATTTAGGTCTGGACTTTGACTGGACCATTCTAACACATGAATATGCTTTGATCTAAACCATTCCATTGTAGCTCTGGCTGTATGTTTAGGGTCGTTGTCCGGCTGGAAGGTGAACCTCCACCCCAGTCTCAAGTCTTTTGCAGACTCTAACAGGTTTTCTTCTAAGATTGCCCTGTATTTGGCTCCATCCAACTTCCCATCAACTCTGACCAGCTTCCCTGTCCCTGCTGAAGAAAAACATCCCCACAACATGATGCTGCCACCACCATGTTTCACTGTGGGGATGGTGTGTTCAGAGTGATATGCAGTGTTCGTTTTCCGCCACACATAGCGTTTTGCTTTTAGGCCAAAAAGTTAAATTTTGTTCTCATCTGACCAGAGCACCTTCTTCCACATGTTGGCTAACAACGGCTTCTCGCAAACTGAAAACGGGTCTTCTTATGGCTTTCTTTCAAGAATGGCTTTCTTCTTGCTATTCTTCTATAAAGACCAGAGTTGTGGAGTGCACAACTAATAGTTGTCCTGTGGACAGATTCTCTCACCTGAGCTGTGGATTCCTGCAGCTCCTGCAGAGTGACCATGAGCCTCCTTGCTTGCTTCTCTGATTTAATGCTCTCCTCGCCCGGCCTGTCAGTTTAGGTGGACGGCCATGGCTTGGTAGGTTTGCAGTTGTGCCATACTCTTTCCATTTTCAGGTAATGTATTGAACAGAGCTCCGTGAGATGTTCAAAGCTTAGAATATTTTTTTTATAACCTAACCCTGCTTTATACTCTTTATCCCTGACCTGTCTGGTGTGTTTCTTGGTCTTCATGATGCTGTTTATTCACTAAGGTTCTCTAACAAACCTCCTGAGGGCTTCAAAGAACAGCTGTAGTTATACTGGGATTAAGGCTACTTTCACACTGGGGCGGGGGGCATTAGCGGTAAAGCGCCGCTAGTTTTAGCGGTACTTTACCGCTACAATAGCGGTGTTTTTCAGCCGCTAGCAGGGCGCTTTTAACCCCCCGCTAGTGGCCGAATAAAGGGTTAAAATCGCCCACAAAGCGCCGCTGCCCATTGATTTCAATGGGCAGGAGTGTTGTAACACCGCTCCCGCACTGCCCCAAAGATGCTGCTTGCAGGACTTTTTTCCTGTCCTGCAAGTGCACTCCCCTGGTGTGAAAGCACTCGGACATTCACACTGGGGCTGCAGAAGTGGCCGTTTACAGGTGCTTTTCTAATTTTAGCGTAAAAATGCCTGTTAAACGCCTCAGTTTGAAAGTAGCCTAAGGCCCCTTTCACACTTATACGACTTCAAAGTCGTGCAATTTTACTGCGATTTCGCGGTGGCTATTTTTTGCCGAGATTTGGGAGCAGTACTACTTTGTACGACTTTGCCACAACTTTGGCATTAACAAATGAAAACATACAGTAGTTGTTATGAATCATGAGGGGGAACTCCACGCCAAATTTATGCCAGACCCTTATCCGAGCATGCAGCCTGGCCGGTCAGGAAAGGGGGTGGGGACGAGCG
The DNA here is from genome assembly GCA_037952925.1 of Lithobates clamitans. Classification (NCBI taxonomy): domain Eukaryota; kingdom Metazoa; phylum Chordata; class Amphibia; order Anura; family Ranidae; genus Lithobates; species Lithobates clamitans. The sequence continues at coordinate 786,795 of JBBGZY010000639.1, forward strand.
AGTGCCCCCCCCCCCCGAACTGTACCAGGCCGCATGCCCTCAACATGGGATGGGGGGTGGGTGCTTTGGGGCAGGGGGAGCGGGCCCCCACAACCCAAAGCACCTTGTCCCCATGTTGATGAGGTAAAGGGCCTCTTCCCGACAACCCTGGCCATTGGTTGTCGGAGTCTGCGGGCGGGGGGCTTATCGGAATCTGGGAGCCCTCTTTAATAAGAGGGCCCCCAGATCCCAGCCCCCCACCATATGTGAATGAGTATGGGGTACATGGTACCCCTACCCAATCACCTAGGGAAAAAGTGTCAATAAAAAAACACACTACACAGGTTTTTAAAGTAATTTATTAGACAGCTCCGGGGGTCTTCTTCCGGCTTCGGGGGTCTTCTTCCGACTTTGGGGGTCTCTCTGGTTCTTCTCCTCGCTCTCCAGGTCTTCTGCCGGCTCCTCCGCTATCTTCTGCAGCTCTTTTGCTAGCGGTGGCCTGGACTTCTGCCTTCTGCCTTCTTGTCTTCTTCCCTCTTCTCTTCTTCTGATGTTGACACGACGTTCTCTCCGGCTGGAATGCTCTCTGAGTGCTCCAATGTGACTTATTTAGGCGGTGACCCCGCCCCCTTATGCCGTCACAGTCCCTGGGCATGCTGGGACTGTGACGTTTTAGGGGGCGGGTGATGACCACGCCCCCTTATGACGGCACAGTCCCAGCATGCCCCAGGGCAGTGACCTCATATATAGGTGGTGACCCCGCCCTCTTAAGTCCATTGCAGAGCGCTCAGAGAGCATTCCAGCCGGAGAGAGCGTCGTGTCAACATCGGAAGAAGACAAGAAGGCAGAAGTCCGGGCCACTGCTAGCAAAAGAGCTGCAGAAGATAGCGTTGGAGCCGGCAGAAGATCAGGGCACCGGGAGGAGACACCGGAGAGACCCCCAAAGTCGGAAGAAGACCCCGGTGCTGCCTAATAAATTACTTTAAAAAACCTGTGTACTGTGTTTTTTCATTGACACTTTTTTCCCTAGATGAATAAGTAGGGGTACGATGTACCCCATACTCATTCAAAAAGGGTGGGGGGACGGGATCTGGGGGCCCCCTTATTAAATGGGGCTCCTGGATTCCGATAAGCCCCCCGCCCGCAGACCCTGACAACCAACGGTCAGGGTTGTCGGGAAGAGGCCCTTGTCCTCATCGACATGGGGACAAGGTGCTTTGGGGTGAGGGGCTGTAGGGCGCCCCCCTGCCCTAGAGCACCCACCCCCCATGTTGATGGCATGCGGCCTGGTATGGTCCAGGAGGAGGGGGGGGGGCGCTCGCTCGTCCCCACCCCCATTCCTGACCGGCCGGGCTGCATGCTCGGATAAGGGTCTGGTATGGATTTTGGGGGGACCCCCACGACGATTTTTTTTTTTCATTTAAAACTTGGCGCGGCGTTCCCCCTCATGATTCATACCAGGCAGCTGTCGCTCATCGCGAAAGGAAAAAAAAGTTTTCCTTTCCCGATCAGCGAGCCAGCGTGACATGCACAGTACCCTGTTGCCGAGGTACTGTACATGGTGTGAGGCTTGTGCTTACAAAGTCGTACTGAAATCGTGTCTATTATTCAGGTACGATATGCATCCTACTTGAGGGTTTAACATTGAGGTCTATGGAGTACAACTCGCATGAAAGTTGGACCAAAGTAGTGCAGGGACTACTTTCAAGTCGGCACGACTTAAAGTCGTGCCAGTATGAATGGTAGTCATTGAAAATCATGGAAAATGACTTGTCATACGATTTTGCAGTACAAAATCGTGGGACAAGTCGTATAAGTGTGAAACGGGCCTAAATTACACACAGGTGGACTCTATTTACTAATTAAGTGACTTCTGAAGGCAATTGGTTCCGCTAGATTTTAATTCGAGTAAAAGGGGGCTGAATACAAATGCACGCTAAACTTTTCAGATATTTGTAAAAAGTTTGGAAAACCATTTACCATTTTCCTTCCACGTCACAATTATGTGCCACTTTGTGTCAGTCTATAACATAAAATCCCAATAAAGTTTACATTTTTGGTTGCAACATGACAAAATGTAGAAAATTTCAAGTACATCTCACGGAGCACTGTTTAATCCATCACCCGAAAATGGAAAGAGTATGGCACAACTGCAAACCTACCAAGACATGGGGGCGTTAGCGGCAAAAGCGGTGCTTTTCAGCTGCTAGCGGGATGCTTTTAACCCCCCCCCTTGCTAATGCCCGAATAAAGGGTTAATAGCGCCCCCAAAGCTCCACTGCCGAAGCGCTTTGGCAGCAGTGCCCATTGATTCCAATGGCAAGGGTGGTGGAGGAGCGGTGTATTCCGGCACCGCCTGAAAGATGCTACTTTCAGGACTTTTTTTCAACGTTCTGCAAGCGCACCGCTCCAATGTGAAAGCACTCTGGCTCTCACACTGGGGCTGCAGGGGAGGCGTATTTGAGGCACTTTACAGGTGATATTTTTGTACCAAAGGTGCCTGAAAAACGCTCCAGTGTAAAAGAGGTCTTAGTCGTGCACTCCACAAATCTGGCCTCTGGCCTGGAAAAAGGGGCGCCCCCTGCTCACTTATTTATGCCTTACCTGTGCCCCCTCGCAGCTTCTTGCCCTTCTACAACTGATTACTTTCCAAGTATGGAGACTCATGTGACCGGGTGCTCTATGCTGGTGATTGGGCCTACCATTCAGTTGCTGGGATCAAGCACTGTCACATGACTGGGAGGTGAAGTCACCGCTCCCCTGAGTTTTCAGCACAGCTGATCTCACCTTCTGCTGTAGAGGAGGAAAAAATCTGAGACACAGGTAAGTCAAGTATGATGGGGGGGGGGGGTTGCCTCTTCCAGAGACACTGCCAAGTTGCCCTGCATAGACAAGGTGACTGTTTCTTTAGACTGGGTTCACACTTGTGCGATGACAGACATTGCGTGCGATTTTCACTGCATTGCTGTGCAGATCACATGCAATGTCTGTGCGATGCAAATTCAGCCATGCAAACTGTATTGCTGAAATCGCATCGCATTCGCACTAAAATGGCACAGAACCCTTTTTTTAGGTCTGCACTGGAATCGGATTGATTCCTGCACTATTTGACAGTTCGCTCTGCAAACTGATCTGGGGGTGTCATTAACTTTACGTTGACACCCCCAGTGGTTCGCAGATCTCAGTGTGAACCAGTGTGCGATTCAGCGCGGGAATCAGCAATGAATCGCAGGGGTTCCCACATCGCACCAGTGTGATCCAGGACTTAAAGCGGGATTCCGGCCACTATAATTTTTTTTTTAAAAGTCAGCAGCTGCTGACTTTAAATAAGTAGACTTACCTGTCCTGGGTGCTCGCAATGTCGGCTGCCCGAGGCCGACCCGTCCCTCGGCTCTCAGGTCCCGGCACCGCAATGCTAAGTAAGGGAAACAGGCAGTGGAGCCTTGCGGCTTCACTGCCAGTTTCCTACTGCACACGCGCGAGCGGCGCGACGATCTGTGAATGGCCCCGTGGTTTTCTGGGAACACACACACACAGTTCCCAGAAAGCAACGGGGCCGCTCTGCTAGGAGCAGAACACGCCGCGGAATAGGAAGAGGCAGATTAGGAAGACTGCCTAGCAACAAGGGTTCAGGTAAGTTTAAAAAAAAATTTTTTTCCAAATGTGTTTTTTTTTTTAAAAGATTTTTTATGCTACTTTCTATTTTAGGGTGGCCCTCCACTTTAAACCTGTTGTGTCACCAGCTCGGCACATGTCACATCTACAGAGGACTTACAGTAGGAGTTTCACCATTTGTGGCAGTCCATGGGGGTTTGGTCCTTCTCTGCAGTAGGCTGTATTTATGAAAACTTTAGATAGCACCACTATTTCCCTAAAGTTTTTGTAAACCAGGCCTGCAACATTGGAACCTTTACTGGCAGGCAGGCTCTGCAGTCAGTATATCACAGTGACACATATGACAGTGCGATTTTGCAGAGATCCTAATGCATTTGTCAAACTAGGACAATGCATAGCACAAAATCTATACGTGCCACTTTCCCAGACTATAGATTTCCAGAGCAACACATGTCACTTGCAAGCATAAAGGGCGTGTTACGGCCATTAGTAAAGATTTAACATGAAATATTTTGGCTACAGGTGAGTTTAAATTTTTTATATTGTCCAAGTGGATGGGAACCCTCAGACCCGGCTTTTTTTTATATCCCGCTCACATGGAACCTGCAACTAAAATGTTCTCCCACCCCTGGAGGATTCCCTGAGTTGTAGTGCCAGTCTTCTGTAGATGATAAACCAATTATGGCACCATAGTGCTGAGGTGTTATGAGAACTAAAGAGGCTTCCCAGTGATCGTTCCCATCATACGCTGGTAAGTTCCACCAATTCAGCCCTCTTCAGATAGGAGAGTCTTATTGGTAAAGGACACAAACAAGAAGGTGCAAGGCCCTAGTGCATTACCTAATGTAAATTTTTTGTTAAATATAAAAGCCGATTACAAATGCATACTCAAAGTGAGACAAGCTGTGAACAAGGAACCCAAGCGGCAGAGCGGTCACCAGGACCCAGGCATCACACAGGTTGGCAAGCTAACACGTTTTAAGGGGCGTCCTGAGAAAGCGGGTTTGCCTTTAGAAATGCGTTAGCTTGCAAGTCTTGGTGATGCCTGGGTCCTGGTAATACCTACCTTCAGTCTGTCCCATCTGCCGCTTGGGCATACAACACTTGTTATACTTTGTGAGAATGTATTTGGCATTGGCTTTTATAATTAATAAAATTTACATTAGGTAATGCAGTAGGCCCTTGTACCCTCTTTGTGTTTTTGTAGTTTCTGTAGATGTTGGATTAGTGGAAATCTGTAACGAGTGAGACTAAATGTTCAAGCTTGCTAAAGAATTTGGGGAAACTAATGAAGAGCTTTCAGCAAAAGATTTTCATTACACGTTTCCCATAATTATTTACAGACAGTCTCTGCTAATACATGTGTAGCTTATGTGTACACATTATAAATGGAGAAAGATTGTTTACTTTGCTATTAATTTGCTTGGTGTGTGCAGTAGTAGCCTTGCAAAGTTAAAAGATGTCTGCTCATGTACCTAATGGCAGGGATGGAAGATGCGATCTTTTGAGGTCTGCACTGGTGTCATACCGCACCTTTCTGTGTAAATCAAACCGTATGGGCCGCCCATAACTTTGACCGTGCCTGTGGATCGCCAGATCTGTTCTAGATCCGGTTGTACTGCCTAGTAGGAGCCTTCTGTAGCCTGTTATACATTGATTAGGGATCATTACCTTATTGGATAATTAATTTGCAGAAAACGGTTGGAGCAGTGGAATTTTTTTGGTTGGGACAGTGTCGGAAGATTTAGAGAGCTCTTCTCTCTTCTAGAGTCTCCTGGTGAGAGAACTTGCAAATAGTGTTCTGTTTTAAATGCTACTTTATGCGTTTACATAAACTCCTAAGACCCAGTCTGTCTGGACAGTATGGTCACCTGCTGACTTGGCACCATCCACATGCATCATAACTCTTAAATAAGAAACAGAAGTTGAACCCAATGCACTGCATACAATTTCAAATAATTGTGGTACAAAAGATGGTTTCTGTTTGTTTGAAGTTTAAAGCGGGGTTCCAGGAGCCTCAGCCGCGGCTATTGACGTCATGGCTGGGGCTCCTTCCTCTGTCGCCGGGCCAGTAGGAGAGAGGAGCGGGGCCTCGCGCATGCGCAGTAGGGTTCCCGGCGCGAAGCCGTAAGGCTACACTGCCGGGTACCCTTACCCGCAATGGCGGCTGCAGCACTCGACAGCTGATGGAAACATTTTTTAATTTAATTTTTTTTTTTTTTTTTTGGGCTGTCCTCTACTTTAAGAACACGATGAGGGTGATTTACTTAGTGGTTGTAACCCTAAAATAAAAATCCTGATCCTTTACAGCAGGATACACAGCATAGTGCTTGTGCTGTCATTTGTCCCTCTCTGGGTTCTAAAAAACCTGGTTGATCCTGCCAGTTTCTGTGTCCCCCTGTTTGTGCTGACCACAGTAATCCTGGCTGCTGATACCTAATTAACGTGGTCCGTTTACGTGCCTCCGTCATCTGGTCCTCTCATCCCCCCTCCCTCCCTGCCTGTCAGCTCAGGGGTCTGTGTGTGAGCAGTCTCCTCCTTGCCCTTCCGGCTGCGATAGCTGTTAAAATTACTAGTGACAAACAGTGTAATCCCCTCTCTCTTACATTAAAATCAAATGTGTGTGTGTGTGTGTGTGTGTGTGTGTTTTTAAAAATGATTTAGCAAAATACCTTTTTAACTGCGCCGTGGGGCACTCACATGGCCTTTCGCTACTCTCCTTCTCTCCTCCCTGCTGTCATCAGCGGGGAAACACGGCCCCTCCCACTGTAGTGCTCGGATCAAGGAGGGAGAGCGCCATGGGATGGGAGGTGCGGCTAGGATTGAACTAACTAGACACAGGGCACTTAGTAGCATATTGGGCGCTTGCGTAGCTTGCCACTGCAGTAGCCAGCATCTCTCCCTGCCGGCTGCCTGCAAATTAAGTTAGGAGAGCCGAGAACTTGTTCCGGCCTTCTGCTCCGGAATACAGCTCGGACCTGCAAGACTCCGGGACTTGGTTGATGTTCTGGGAAGGTCCCACAGGATCCGGGATGGTTGGGAGGTATGCGTATGGATGAAGAGGGATGATTGAAGGATGGGACGGTAGACAATAGGGACGGTGTTCTTTACGCTTTGAAAATGACATACATCTTCAGTTCACCAGAATTAAAGTTCTCTCCATTGTCTCGATGTGGCTCAGCCAGTTCAATGCACCTCTCTTCCACTTCTAACTCCCACAAGATGGATTCTCTTTAGTCATTACAGGTGAACCTAGGGAGGGTGCCCGAGCTTCTAGTGCCATAATTTCTAGGTGGCTCAGACAGACTATTGAACAAGCTAATGACCTCTAGGATCAGATACCCCCTTTCCAGTCAATGCTGACTGTGGCTGTGAGCACTCCTTGAGCATTTTGACATCAGGCGTGTTTCCCAGGTTTGTAAGGCTGTCATCTGGTCTTCAGTTCACACATTGTCCAAGTTTTGCCAGGTAAACCTCCCAATGCCACCTTCAGGTGTAAGGTCTTTCAGGCAGCTTTTTGTGCTGCAGAGATTCACCCATTCATATTTTGTTTTGGACCTACCATATATACTCGAGTATAAGTCGTTCCGAGTATAAGTCGAGGCCCTAATTTACCACAAAAAAAATGGGAAAAACTTATTGACCCGAGTATAAGACGAGGGTGAGAAATGCACAGCTACTGTAAGTGGAAAAGAGGGTCAACAATGCCCATTTGCATGCCTCACTGTGCCCATTTGCAGCCATGGGTCTCCTGAACTTCAAACTCGGTAGTTAAGTGTTCCTAGATGCCCCCTAGCTGCAGCCAAAATTTGGGGTCTCTGAATCCAAAGGGTCCCGAAATGACATGGCTGCAGATAGACACAGTTGACCGAATTTGGGGCCCTGTATCTTGGGGCCACTTAGTACTAAGAACCCCAAATTTGGTGTGCAAACCCAGTGGAACTAGCACCATATAATTTCCAAAGCTGGGGTTTCTAGCACCAAGTGGTCCCGAGATACAGGGCCCCAAATTCAGTTCAGAAAATGTCAAGCACTTTTCTGCAGCAGAGAATGACATTTTCCGAACCAGTTTTGGGGCCCCGTATCTCAGTGCCACTTGGTGCTAGGAACCCCAGCTTTGGATATGTTATGGTACCAGGTCCACTAGGTTTGCACACCGAATTTGGCGTTCCTAGCACCAAGTGGCCTTGAGATATGGGGCCCCAAAGTCAGTTCAGAAAATGTCAAGCACTTTTCTGCAGCAGAGAATGACATTTTCCGAACCGATTTTGGGGCCCCGTATCTCGGGGACACTTAGTGCTAGGAACTTCAGCTTTGGATATGTTGTGGTACCAGGTCCACTGGGTTTGCATACCAAATTTGGGGTTTCTAGCACCAAGTGGCCCTGAGATACAGGGCCCCAAAGTCAGTTCGGAAAATGAAATTTTTTGCTGCAGAAAAGTGCTTGACTCGAGTATAAGTCGAGGGGGGCACTTTCAGCACAAAAAAATTTGCTGAAAAATTCGACTTATACTCGAGTATATATGGTATTTGTTTTCTATCTGTGTTGCTCAACCCTCAGCAGGACAGCTTTAGGACATCCCAATGGGAGACTTCCTGTGTTCCATTATTGTATTGGCCATAAAATCCTTTATTTGGAGTCTATTAGAAGTAGAAGTAAAGGTAAAATGTTTTTTTTTTTTTTTTTTTGGATAGAGAAAGGGAGGGTTATAACGCCATTATAGAAAGGTGGATCTCCTTTACGAGGGGACGCAGCAAAAAAAAAAAAAAAAAAAAGTGTTCTAATCCCTCTCCATTTTCTATCCAAAACTAAAACAAAAAACCGTGTTCTTGACCTCCCGAAAGATTTACCCCCCTTAATAGGCCATTTTTTGTGATTCGGCACTGCGTTACTTCAACTGACAATTGCGCTGTCATGCATCGATGTAGTGAAATGAGCTTTCCTTTGGTGGTATTTGCTCACCACTGGGTTTTTTTGCGCTATAAACAAAAAAAAAAAAAGGCAGACTTTTGAAAAAAAAAAAAAAGTTTTACTTTCTGCTATAAAACCTATCCAATTAAAAAAAAATCTAATAATTTCTTCATCAGTTTAGGCCAATATGTATTCTGCTACATATTTTCCGTTAAAAAAATCCCAATACGCGTATATTGATTGGTTTACGCAAAAGTTATAGCGTCTACAAACTGGTGTATTCAGACCCTTTGCTCAGTATTTAGTAGAAGCACCCTTTTGATCTAATACAGCCATGAGTCTTTTTGGGAAAGATGCAACAATTTTTTCACACCTGGATTTGGGGATCCTCTGCCATTCCTCCTTGCAGATCCTCTCCAGTTCTGTCAGGTTGGATGATAAACATTGGTGGACAGTCATTTTTAGGTCTCTGCAGAGATGCTCAATTGGGTTTAAGGCAGGGCTCTGGCTGGGCCATTCAAGAACAGTCACGGAGTTGTTCTTGAAGATGATGACTTCTAAGTCGAAATGCGTCGGAAGGATATGCTGAGACCACTGTCTTCTTTTATACAAGCGCTTGATTTTACTGCTAAACACGTGAGTGTATTTCCTTTGCTTTTTATGTATTAAAATTTCCATACGGAGTTACACTATATGCCTTCCTCTTTCTTTTAATGATGGGGCTGACTGCCTATATCTACTGAGTCCATCCATACCTTACACCTGTTCGGAGGTCCATCTGGAGGTCGTATCTGGATAGAGCATCTGATCCCCTTGGTATATTATACCACAAAGCTTGATTGACTCACTAGGTGTACACCTATTTGAGTTCAATCCCTCTGGTAAGCAGCTTCTGGTGTCTTTGGTGGTGGACCTACTATTAACTGTTATTACATCATACATATTTGAAGTTAAAGACTGTCACTATATTATATCCACATGTGGTTGAGGATTAACCACATCACACATGACTGAAGCTTGTCACTGACTTCTTTCTTTTTTGGACATCACACGTCCAAGTTCCTCTATTTATAGACATCACATGTCATAATGGAGGACTGCTTGGAGTATTTTTGAGCACATCATTTATTATTCACATTTTCTGTACTCATATTATTTGTTATGGTCTATGTGATCACATATGCGCTGCACATTTCACCCAATTTATCATTTTTGCAACTTTATCCACTGCTGTGCTGGCTGCTTTAGTTTTTTTTTTTTGAGACAGCGCGGTATATATTTGTTTATAATTTTGTCTAGGATATCCCTGTACTTGGCCGCATTCATCTTTCCCTCGATTGCAACCATTCGTCCTGTCCCTGCAGCTGAAAAACACCCCCACAGCATGATGCTGCCACCACCATGCTTCACTGTTGGGACTGTATTGGACAGGTGATGAGCAGTGCCTGATTTTCTCCACACATACCGCTTAGAATTAAGGTCAAAAAGTTCTATCTTGGTCTCATCAGACCAGAGGGCTTTCATGTGTCTTGCACTGAGGAGAGGCTTCCGTCGGGCCACTCTGCCATAAAGCCCCGACTGGTGGAGGGCTGCAGTGATGGTTGACTTTCTACCATCTCCCGACTGCATCTCTGGAGCTCAGCCACAGTGATCTTTGGGTTTTTCTTTACCTCTCTCACCAAGGCTCTTCTCCCCCGATAGCTCAGTTAGGCCGGACGGCCAGCTCTAGGAAGGGTTCTGGTCGTCCCAAACATCTTCCATTTAAGGATTATGGAGGCCACTGTGCTCTTAGGAACCTTAAGTGCAGCAGAAAATTTTTTTGTAACCTTGGCCAGATCTGTGCCTTGCCACAATTCTGTCTCTGAGCTCCTCAGGCAGTTCTTTTGACCTCATGATTCTCATTTGCTCTGACATGCACTGTGAGCTGTAAGGTCTTATATAGACAGGTGTGTGGCTTTCCTAATCAAGTCCAATCAGTATAATCAAACACAGCTGGACTCAAATGAAGGTGTAGAACCATCTCAAGGATGATCAAAAGAAATGGACAGCACCTGAGTTAAATATATGAGTGTCACAGCAAAGGGTCTGAATACTTAGGACCATGTGATATTCCAGTTTTTTTCTTTTTTAATAAATCTGAAAAAATGTCAACAATTCTGTGTTTTTCTGTCAATATGGAGTGCTGTGTGTACATTAATGAGGGAAAAAAAATGAACTTAAATGATTTCAGCAAATTATAAATTTGAAATTAATAAATCTGAAATTATATATATATATATATATATATATATATATATATATATATATATATATATATATATAGGATTTTTTTTTTAAAACTAATAATGGCGGCAATCTTTTTCTCTCCTATTCTAGTGGGAACTGTAAATGGATGGATTTAACTTCGCTTTCTGTCTCTGATAATGGTCACCTGGACAAATGGGGTCTTTAGCTGGTACAGACAAAGCAATAAAATTCTGGCCAAGGTTTACAATTCATGATTATATGTAGTCCAGTGTGGATGTCTGTATATACAAGGAAATGACAGTACTTGCTTATGAATATCTGGGTATATTGCCTTTCCAGGAAGACATTTCCAGGACAGCTATTGAGCCTAGTGTTTTATTTATTTGCAATGAATTGCATGCTTCTTATACTGTTTATCTGTACATTTGTCCCAGTATCTTTTTAATGAGTGTTCATCATTAGAGAGCTTTTCTTTCATAAAATTACATTTTTTCCCCTGGCTGTTAGGACACAGCCAGCATGTCTGTCTGCTGATTTCTGTAATTCAATTTTCAGTAAATAATTGAAAGGTTTGCCTTTTTGGTACAGATTTTGGGGAAGGAATGTGTTTGCTTTCTCTGGAATCTCAGTGCTCTTGCTTGGTGTTTATGGCCCGCTGTGAATTGTGACTATAGATTCCTAAAGTGGACTATAGATTCCTAAAGTGGACTATAGATTCTTAAAATTCACATGACCCGAATCAATGGGTACTTGGCTGTATTTGCTAATCGGTTTATTATTTAAAGTCCAAAATGTACTTACCTTAGATAGTGTTAAAAAAAAAATACTGCTCCTTAGTTTTCTCATATATAAAGTAACCTTCTTCATGAGAGAATTATATTTAATATTAAAACTGACACTGTTGTCCTGAGACATGTTCCTTATATTTTGCGTATCTGCCCTGGAACAAGCACACACAAAAAAGGATTATTTTATTAAAATAAATTTGATAAAAATATAAAAAATCAGATTTTAAATTAAAAAAAAAAAAATCAGATTTTTTTTTGTTTGTTTGTTTGTTTGTTTTTTTTTAAATCATTGATTTTTATCCACCCTGGCTGGTGTGATCCAGCACTTAATGTTTTCCTGGAGCAGTGCTATGACTTCTTATATGCCTTACATTATTCGTACTTTTAACAAAAAGGTTAATAAAAAATGTTTGTTTAAAAATTGAAAAAAAAACGCTTTTATAGTCCTCTTCCTCTCCATAGACCTGTGCCTCATACCTTCCCTCTGTTCCCATGCTGCAGCCTCTAATAAAGCTTTTCCTTTTATGTGTATGCTTGTTTGGGTTGGTATCTATCTGATAAACCAGCCAAAATTTGGTCAGTGCATGCGTCTTCCCATTCCTGCTCCATTCAATAGAAGTAGATTGTTTGATCACATTTTTTATCGAAGGGACCTGCTTGAATTTTTTTTAGCGGAACAGCAACCACTTTTAATGAAATGCAGCCCCTGTTTGGGTATTTTGACAGCTGCTGCTAGTGGCTGTCCCAATACAGTGGAGGATTCATCAGTTTGCACTGTCTAGCATGGATGGTGGAATCTGATAGATTTCTATCATTCAACCCACAGGCTGAAAAAAAGTATATATTGTACACCAGGATCAGCCAGAGGTGTAAGAAAGATGTACATGCTTTCCTTCAGGTAGCCCCGGTTCGGTCACATGATCTCCCCCGTGGCAGCTGCAGGGGAGAGTAGAGTGCTCTCTAACAATGACTAGCAAAACCTGGAGCGCTGACATCCATAGGCCTCAATGCCCTATCTGTTGTCAGTGCTCCCTCTCCTTAACTAAAGCCGCCATGCTGGCCTACAGGGTAGCTGGATCACATGACTGGACTGAAGCAAGCTGAAAATGGGCAAGTACCGTATATACTTGAGTATCAGTCGAGTTTTTCAGCACATTTTTTTTTGTGCTGAAAGTGCCCCCGTCGATTAATACTCGAGTCAAGCACTTTTCTGCAGCAAAAAATTTCATTTTCCGAACCGAATTTGGGGCCCCGTATCTCAGGGCCACTTAGTGCTAGGAACCCCAAATTTGGTTTGCAAACCCAGTGGAATTGGTACCACAACACATCCAAAGCTGGAGTTCCTAGCACCAAGTGGCCCCGAGATACGGGGCCCCAAAGTCGGTCAACTGTGTCCATCTGCAGCAATGTCATTTCGGGACACTATGGGTTCAGAGACCCCAAATTTTAGATGCAGCTAGGGGGCATCTAGGAACACTTAACTACCGAGTTTGAAGTTTGGGGGACCTATGGCTGCAAATGGGCACAGTGAGGCTGCAAATGGGCATTGTTGACCCTCTTTTCCACTTACAGTAGCTGTGCATTTCTCACCCTCGTCTTCTACTCGGGTCAATAAGTTTTTCCCATTTTTTTGTGGTAAATTAGGGCCTCGACTTATACTCGGAACGACTTATACTCGAGTATATACGGTATATATGTCTTTATTACATTGGTTAGTCAACATTGGTGTCTGGGGTGGGGGGGGGGGCACAGTTTTAAGGCTAGCTCAAGATACAACCAACTCTCAGAAGGTGATGAACAAAGGCAGCCCACACATTTTTCTTTGTAGACCAGTTTTGTTGCAGTCAATTGTTTTACAAAGCACTGCCTTAGAGATTACCACACTAACCAGATATTTCTTTTGTCACATGGGTTGCAGCTTTCAGTGTCCAGACAGTGATGGTAACAAATCATCTGTAGAGTTTACAATCACCATTGTACACAGGAAGATTCATGAAATTACAACGTATCCAGTCATACGTGGAGATTTATTGCTCATTGTAACGTTTAAAAAAACGAATGGAAAATTTGAGTCAGATGAACTGATAAATTATTAGGCATTTCCCGTCTCTGATGTGCCAGAATTACGCATAATCATGGAAATTTTGTATGTGAAACTAGTGTATAGCGCAGCCTTATGTTAATCCTTCACCCCTGTGACCCGTAAAGGGAATATCGTTTTCCCACAACGTCTTACAACCTAACTACAGTCATACGTCAGCAATGTGACCTGTCTACACTGATGTAAGTTGAAAAGAAAATATATATTTTTCCCTTTTTATTGGAACACGCAAAAGGGCATTTTAGCTGAACATTCTTTTATTCCAAATAATTATTTGTATCACTCCTTCCCTTTTTTTTTTTTTTTCAATTAGCTTAGTGTATCTCTGAGCCTGGTGATGTCTCTAAACGTTTTTTGAAAAAACAGGTCCTGTTTCCTTAAAGCATGAATTACAGCACAGTGCTTGTGCTGTGTAGTTTGGTCCCCTGTATGATATAAAATATCTGGCTGATCCTGCCTGGTTCTGCTCTCTTCCTGTAAACTGACCACGGTTTATCATGGTTGCCAAGCCCTGATACCGTGGTCAATTTATGTGCCTCCATCAGCCGCAGCTCTCCTCTGTCCTTCTCTGTCCTCTCCCCCCCGCCTGTCTGCTCGTGACAGTGCCCACCTCTTCCCCTCCTGCTGCTATCATAATTGTTATATGTTTATACAATCTCCTCTGTTTAATAACAATATGTACCCCAGTGTCTGTGCTATATGAAAAAAAATGCAGATTTCCACCTTATTTTACAGCTCCTCCCGACGCTCACATGACTCCTCGGCTCTCTCCTCTTCCCCGGCTGACGTCTCGGCTCTCTCCTCCTCCCCGGCTGACGTCTCGGCTCTCTCCTCCTCCCCGGCTGACGTCTCGGCTCTCCTCCTCCCCGGCTGACGTCTCGGCTCTCTCCTCCTCCCCGGCTGACGTCTCGGCTCTCTCCTCCTCCCCGGCTGACGTCTCGGCTCTCTCCTCCTCCCCGGCTGACGTCTCGGCTCTCTCCTCCTCCCCGGCTGACGTCTCGGCTCTCTCCTCCTCCTCTCCTCCCCGGCTGACGTCTCGGCTCTCTCCTCCTCCTCTCCTCCCCGGCTGACGTCTCGGCTCTCTCCTCCTCCTCTCCTCCCCGGCTGACGTCTCGGCTCTCTCCTCGTCCTCTCTTCCCCGGCTGACGTCTCGGCTCTCTCCTCGTCCTCTCCTCCCCGGCTGACGTCTCGGCTCTCTCCTCGTCCTCTCCTCCCCTGGTGACGTCTCGGCTCTCTCCTCCTCCTCTCCTCCCCGGCTGACGTCTCGGCTCTCTCCTCGTCCTCTCCTCTCCGGCTGACGTCTCGGCTCTCTCCTCGTCCTCTCCTCTCCGGCTGACGTCTCGGCTCTCTCCTCGTCCTCTCCTCCCCGGCTGACGTCTCGGCTCTCTCCTCGTCCTCTCCTCCCCGGTTGACGTCTCGGCTCTCTCCTCGTCCTCTCCTCCCCGGCTGACGTCTCGGCTCTCTCCTCGTCCTCTCCTCCTCCCCGGCTGACGTCTCGGCTCTCTCCTCGTCCTCTCCTCCTCCCCGGCTGGTGTCTCGGCTCTCTCCTCCTCCTCCTCCCCGGCTGACATCTCGGCTCTCTCCTCCTCCTCCTCCTCCTCCCCAGCTGGCGTCTCGACTCTCTCCTCCTCCTCCCCGGCTGGCGTCTCGGCTCTCTCCTCCTCCTCCTCCTCCTCCTCCTCCTCCTCCTCCCCGGCTGACGTCTCGGCTCTCTCCTCTTCCTCCTTCTCCACCTCCCACCCCCCCCCCCGGCTAACGTCTCGGCTCCCCCCTCCTCCTTCCCACAGCTGACGTCTCGGTTCTTTCTTCCTCCTCCTCCTCCCCCCCTCCCCGGCTAATGTCTCGGCTCTCTTCTCCTCCTCCTCCTCTTTTCCCCGGCTGACATCTCGGCTCTCTCTTCCGCGGCTGATGTCTCGGCTCTCTCTTCCTCCTCCTTTCCTCCCTGGCTGACGCCTTGGCTCTCTCCTCCTCCTCTCCTCCCCAGCTGACATCTCCGCTCTCTCCTCCTCTCCTCCCCGGCTGACATCAGCAGGAGTTCTCGGCCCCTCCCACTGTAGATGTCAGCCTGGTGGAGGAGAGAGCTGAGCAGTCACGTGAACGCCAGGAGGCACTGTAAGATAAGGTAGAAATCAGCATTTTTTTTCATTATTTATTATTTAAGGTACTTGTACAGCGGCGTCAATTTACGCAGCGCTTTACATATGCATTGTATGTTCACATCGGTCCCTACCCTCAAGGAGATTACAATCTAAGGTCCCTACTCACATTGATATACTAGGGCCAATTTAGACAGAAGCCAGTTAACCTACCAGCATGTCTTTGGCATGTAAATTTTAGCTCACAGCCAGAGACTGTATTCCTTTTTTGTCCTCATTGGACCTACAAGCAATGCACTTACGTTTTACGGATGTCCAATCAATCGAGTTTGGTGCCGGCCATACGTTCCTAGCGGTGTCAAGATAGCCCAGGTCCCAGACATGGGAGGGTGCGTGGCTCCAGGCCTCTGTGTCCAGTGGTGGGGACTGCCTATGTATGCCCAGGAATGAAGGATCAGCTGGCAAGGTCTGAAACTTTCCTCCATGGCAGCAGTTTGTGTATATATGTCGTTGTCTCCCTCATGCCATCCCTTGCCCTATTTTTTTCCCTTTTGCTGCTCCTTGGTTTCTCTATAGCGTCTGGAACGCTTCTGTGTTCCAGAATGTGGCTCACCCTTCTGGGTTGTGCCTCCAGGGCCTGAAATGCATTTGTGATCCTCGGATGAAACCAAGCCTTGGTTTCTCGCATGCACGGTGCGGCCAGGGACCCAGTGGCCGCGCAGGCGCAGACGGGACACGGCGATGATGTCACTACGATGGGGGTTTTAAAATCCCTTTGAGCCCCTGTCACATTGAGGATTCCTGTGAGCAGTTTGGGGCAGCTCCACCAGGCTCTCAGGTTAAGGTAAGCTCCAGCCCAGGGCCATGGTGCGGGAGTTGGCAGATGGTTCTTAAAGGGGAAGCTATCTCCCTCTCTCTGCGCTGCCACTTGTATTCCTTTCTCCTAGGATGTGTGAGTGTTCCTACAAGGCTGCAGGATCGTCACCTATTCGTCTGCTAGGGTACCATGGACAGATCACCGCCTCCTTGCTGCCAGCCCTCACACTCCAGATATGTGGGGTGGGAGAGGGGGGGCCAGGTCCACAGTTGAATGGACATATCCCCAAATGTAATGCTTTTACCCTTCTCCTTTTTAGCCTGTCCAGGTAGGACTGCCAGTTTACCGTTCGAGATGGCAGGGACCTTGCCAGGCTGCAACGTCAACCTTCCTCATCCATGTCCAGAGGTGATTCTCCGTCTAGGACCCATCAACAGAGGAGATGTTCCCATTCCTCCTCCAGACACCGCACCCACCGCTGATCGCAGAGCCTGCTGAGGATGTGGGACTCAAGTCCCAGAGGGCAAGTCCTTATGTGACTCATGTTATGCCAAGGCGGTCGGGGAAAAAGAGGCTGAAAGCTGACAGAGTCACTAGTTAAGCGTGTGGTGCAGTAATCCCTCAAGAAGTGGGGTACAACCAGCTCGGGGAGCCACTCCACCACTCTATCAGGCTCCCTGGCTGATGAGGCCCATGAGGATCCGGCCCATCCCAGCCTTACGACGCATTTCCCGGGTCTTCAGACAGCGAGAAAGAAGGAGACGAATTTGTCGGAGGCTTCGACTTTGCCCTGGTTTCACCACTAGAGGCCCTTAAGTGGGAAGAATCTTCCACTCCTCTGGCTAAGCCGAAGAAATTCTTTAAGCACCTGGGGACTGAGCGCTCCAGTTTCCCTCTCCTTTCAGAGTTAAAGGATATTATTGACAAAGAATGGAGCAGAGTAGACAAGAAAACCTTTGTCAGGCAAGACCTCCAGATTATACCCCTTCAAGGCAGAGGTGAAGTATCTGGAAAACGCTCCCCTAGTAGACGCAGCATTAATGCGATTAGTCAAACATGTCACTGTCCCCTTAGAGGATGCTGTGTCCTTTTGTAGACGGGCTTGAGAGGAGAATAGATCAAGACCTCAAGAGGATATACAGGTTCGCTGGTATGGCTTGCAAACCCTCATTTAGCCATGTCTAAGGTGATGGAAGCCTGGATAGAAGATGTGGACTCCGTGCTCAAGGGCGTTTCAGAAGAACTGGCCTGGGGCTCGGTGGTCCAGGAATTAAAGTTCGCAGCATCCTTCCTGGGAGAAGCTTTTATCGACCTGATCCGCCTGTTGGCCCGGGCTGTGCTGTCTTCGGTCACAGCTAAGCGGGCCCTATGATTGCGCCCTTGGCTCGCTGATCCAGCATCTAAGCAGGCCTGGTGTAAGATCCCCTTTGAAGGGCTCTCATTGTTTGGCAACAGGCTGGATAGCACCATAGCCCGGGCCACGGGTGGGAAGTCGGGCTTTTTGCCCCAGGATAGGCATCTGCTCGGACAGAAGAGGCCCAAGCCAAGAAGACTCAGTACGGAGCGTTCAAGGGAAGCATGCTCTTACAGGCCCGGCCGGAATTTCAGAAGGAATTGGAATAAAGGCCAGACATCCTTCCAAAAGCCCGCTAAAAGCCAGGCGTCCAGCGGACGTAAGCCGACTAAGTCGTTTTGAGCTTGGGCCCTCCCAGGCTGGTCGGGTGGGGGCTTGTCTGCTTCTCTTCCGGCATGTCTGGGTGGTTTCAATCTCGGACTACTGGACCATTAAGACGGTCTCTACAGGCCACACATGGTCTTTCACCAGTACTCCTCCCCCCAGATTTATTTCTACCCTGCTACCACGGTCAGAAGAAAAGAAGCAGATGTTACTGTCCTACATGGATTCGCTGATAGCACAGGGAGCCGTGGTGCCTGTGTCGAAAGGTGAAGAGTTCCAGGAAGTATACTCCCCTCTCTTCTTAGTGCAAAAGAAAAAAAAATGGTTCATGGCGCCCTGTGATAGACCTAACTTACCTGAACATACCTAAAATGCGAAAGATTCAAAATTGAGACTATGTCTACCATCCAGCAAGCCGTGCAGCCAGGCGATTGGCTAATCTCAATCAACCTAAAATATGCCTATTTCCACATACCTGTGGCAGACGAATTCTGCAAATACCTCCGGCTCAGGGTCGGGCAAGAGCATCTACAGTTGACCTACCTCCCTTTCGGACTGACAACCTTAACCCGAGTATTTTCTAAAGTTCTTCTGGCCATGGTGGCCCTCATCAGAACAAAAGGGATACGGTTGTACCACCATCTCGACGACCTCCTGCTATTATCTCAAGACGAGGAGCAGCTGCTGATCCACAGGGAGCAGGTTATCGCCACA
The DNA here is from genome assembly GCA_037952925.1 of Lithobates clamitans. NCBI lineage: Eukaryota > Metazoa > Chordata > Amphibia > Anura > Ranidae > Lithobates > Lithobates clamitans. Next base: position 805,742 of record JBBGZY010000639.1, read on the forward strand.
CTGCTCGAATTCGGTTGGCTCCTAAACCTGGAGAAAAGCCATCTAGAACCAGGTCAGCGCCTGATATACTTAGGGGCCCAGTTCAACACGGTGGAAAGTACCATCTTTCTCCCAGTGGAGAAGATCCCAGTCATTCGAGAGAGAATATCATAGGCTTTGAGCTCCTCACGCCTGAGGGCCTCAGTGCCTATAAATTATCATCACAATGGTCTCTAAAACCCCCCATGGTCAAATGGTCTCTGTGGAGGTTACGCCCTTTCCAGACAGGGTTTCTCCAGCAATGGAACTTGGGACAGCAATTAATCCATTCACATAACATCAGTGATGAGGAACAGCCTCTTCTGGTGGCTTCAGCGCAGAAATCTGCTCACTTGCCACTCCATTGCCCCGTCTCATGGATCATGGTCACGACTAATGCCAGTGGTTCTGGATGGGGAGCCCTCTGCTGGTCAGAACTTGCACAAGGCAGGTGGGATGCCCGTTTTCGCAACCCGGGCTCAAATGTCCTGGAACTACGGGCAGCCTGGTGTGCCATTTAAATCTTCACTCATCTCCTGAAAGGGGAATCCGTTTTATTGAGAATAGACAACACCACAGCGGTCTCCTATGTGAAGAGGCAAGGGGGCACCTGGAGCCAATCATGTCCTGGGCCCAGAAAAACCTGGCCAATATCTCAGCAGTCTTCGTCCCCCGAGTCCTGAACGTCCAATCGGACTTCTGTCTCGCACACAGTTGGACAACGAGTGGTCCCTTCATGTGGAGACGTTCGAGTGGATCCTGTCCTTGGAAGTCCTGTCCTGGAAGTTGGAACTTCAAGATTAGGATGTATTATAGTCTGGGCTGTTGCAGCCAGGCCTTCGGAATAGATGCCCTGACAGATCGGTGGAGCTTCAACAGGGCATATGCCTTTTCCCTGTTCCCGATCATCCTCAGATTTTTATGGAGACTCCAAGCGGATGCGGTCAAGGTGGTGGTGATAGTGCCTTACTGGCCGAACAGGCCATGGTTTCTCCTCCTGACCCAGCTCAGCTTCTGGGACCCTGTTCCTCTTCCTCTCAGACTGGACCTTCTTTCTCAGGGGGCAGTCCTGCACTCTTGCCCAGCGTTACTGAGACTGCTGGTCTGGTTCTTGAGAGGGAGAGGCTGGAAACTCAAGGGGGGCGCATCAAGAGTTATTTTCACCCTCTTGAGCTCGAGAAAGGCAAGCACAAATAAGGTCTATGGGAGAATATGGGCCAAGTTTGTTGAATTCTCATCCTCTACGGGTAGATCGTTCAGAGATCCAGGAGTCCAAGATATCCTCGGCTTCCTTCAATCCGACCTAGATCTGTCTCTATCCATAAGCTCTCTCAGGGTCCAAGTCTCAGCCCTGTCAGCCTTCTTCGGAACATCATGGGCCGTTCATCCTCTAATCCGGCAGTTCTTCCGTGAGGCGGCAAGACTCAGGCCCCAAAGAAGGCCAAGATTCCCCAAATGGGATTTTCCCCTTGTTCTCGACTCACTGACTGGACTCAGTAACGTGGTATCCGCTCTGCTTTCTATCAAAGCCCTTTCGGCAAAAGTCGCCTTCCTAGTAGCCATTACTTTGGCCAAAAGGGTTTCTGAGATCAGGTCCTTGAGTCATGAAGAACCATTCCTGACTTTCTTCCCAGACCGGGTGGTCCTCATCCCTATGCTTGGCTCAAACCCGAAAGTTACTTCAGTGTTCCATGAGAACCAATAAATTGTCCTACCTACATTCAGGGCCCCAGGGTCCACTGAAGCTCACCCTCTGGATGCAGGGGAAATACTGAAGGAATACCTGCAAGCTACTTCCTCCTTTAGACGTTTTAACTACCTGTTTATCCTGCACTCTGGGAATAACAGAGGGAAGCGGGCATTGACTAGAAGGATTGCGGCCTGGATCGTCCAATCCATCCAGCAGGCTTATAGGGCTAAGGACTTGGCTCCTCCAGAGGCGGTGACGGCACATTCCACCAGTGGTATGGCAGCTTTGTGGGCAGCAGCTCGGCATGTGGCTCCAGAGGTCATCTGCAAAGTTGCCTCGTGGACCTCCATTAATACCTTTTTATGTCACATTATTGCATAGAACCTGCTTCTCTGTCTTCTGTGAACTTTGGTTTAAGAATCCTGTCGGTTGATGGGGAAAATTAAATTTATTTTTGATCAGCATACCCACCTGTGTGGTTTGGCTAGTTATTTCCCACACGTAGACTGCCATGTTGTCTGTCAGGAAAACTGAAAATTTATTATCAAATACTTACCGTAATTTTCCTTTCCTGATGGAATCCGTGGCAGACGGAGTTCCCACCTATTGATCAAGAGTTGGATAGTTACGGAACACAGTCACTGGCTGTGAGCTCAAGTTTATGGGATTGGGGTCCTATAGCATTGGAGAGGAGGCAGGGTTAACCCACACATAGACTGCCATGGAGTCCATCAGGAAAGGAAAATTACGGTAAGTATTTGATAACAAAGTTTTCCGTTTTCTGGGGCCACATCTCCGAACTAACACATACACTACTTCATCCCCCTTTTTTTTTTTTTTTTAAATACCTTTCTCTCTTCCCTGCTCCTTTCTGTAATTTCTTCTTAACTTGTTCGTCAGATGCCCAAATTTAATACCCATTTGCTAAGTCTGCAGCATGTTGCTGTGCTGTAATGAGTAATGTACCCAGGACTGAGAATGGTTGGGAGGTCTGATTCTTCTTGCTACACATAATAATCACTGTTTCACCATCCAAGTTTGCTTTTCTATTATGCAAGAAAAAAAATGGCTCCCAGTCACATGGGAGAAAAGAGGATTTCAGCTTCTTGTAACTGAACAGGCACAGGGTATGAACAACACGATGGGGATGGTTTCCAACAACGTCAATCATACATGTGTGATATTACTGGTTGGATATGGTCTTAAATTCCACACTCTGGGTGGATATTCCACTTGGAGGTTTGGAGATCCAGGCCTAAACAATCCTCAGAATAAAACCAAAATCATTAATCCGAGTTTATTAGTGTTCATTATTACATTTATCATAGGCATTATCAGGCTTATGAGGCTGTTGAGTGGTTTTCTGTCCAACAAAAGCAAGTAACTAATATTAATTCAATTTTATTTAATTTTTTTTTTTTTTGTAATTCCGCACTTCAGGGTTTACTGAACCTAGACGTTGTTTAATGCCTAGCCGGTGATCTGGTATGTGCCGCCTTTCTTCTTGCGGAGTCAGCACGCCCTTCACAACATGTCAGCTCAGAAAGATGTTCAACAGTGACAATTGTTGACATCAACGTTTTCTATGAGCTAATTAAAGAAGAGGATTCTGGTGTCTGCTTAGTATTTGTTTTTGACAGTTGTCGCTGCAAATATTTCCATGTTCCTTTTGTGCAAATATTGAGTTAATGCTCATATCAAACGCTCCCCTATACGTGACCCACTGTAAAGATTGTGCCACAATTTATCTTGCTGAAAGGGATTCGAGGTTTCCATGTCAGTGTCTTGCTGGACTGTGGACTCTTAATTTGTAGCTCTTTAGGGTTCCTGTTTTGCTAGACTGGCATAGATTTGAAGTTGTTTATATATTCTGTTGTAGCCTGCGGGAGAAAGTTTGGAGTTTTTGGAAGCTTGTCAAATATGTGCTAAATTAACTTAATGCTAATTCTCTGCTGGCTTTCCTTCTAAGGTTGTTATTGTGTGTTTTTTCTTTTGTGGTATGCTTTTGTCTTTCAGCTCTGCTTAGGTTATAATTTTCGTCCTTTTTATTGAAGGATTCTTAATAGCTAAATTAAATGCAGCTTGTGAGTTTCTGTATTTAAGCAGAGATGGACAAATCCTAAAATTTGGCTCCAGGGCTTTTTCAGATCTTTACCTTTCACACCTATGCATTTTTTGTTAGTGCGATTTGCAGAAACGCACTACAGTCCAGTTAACATGGTTTCCTGTGGTACACATTCACATCTATGAGTTCTTCAGCTAGTGAGTTTTTGGAAAGGGTCAGGGACTTTTTTTTTCTTTTTTTCCCAGCAGTAGTCTAGCCTAGTAAGGCCCCTTTCACACCAGCAGACTGATTGGGTCCGCCTGTCAGTTTTTCAGGTAGACCCGATCGGACCACCTATTGTCCTTTATGGGGCGGCGGACGTTAGCAGAGATGTGTCTGCTGACACCCGCCGGGCATCCAATCTGACGAAACCTGCTGAAAATAGGACGTATGGCTCTACGCTTGCTATACATCCAGCAGATAGGATCGGATGACAATCGAATGGAAACGGACATGCAGTCCGTTTCCATCCGACCGCCCCATAGGGAGGAGCAGGCTATGTCCATGTCTGCTCTGTATAGCTGACACGGACGTGTCATCCATCTGCTCAGCGAGGAACAGGCGAATTCCGCTCGAATGGATTTCCCCCATGTGAAAGGGGCCTACAGCATTGTTTTTTAACCGCTCTAGTGTGTTCCAGGAGGCCCCAAATTCTCCATAGGTGGCTGTGGCAATTGCCTCGTAAGACCCCTTTCACACTGAGGCAGTTTTCAGGCGTTTTAGCAATAGAAATAGCTTCTGAAAACTGCCTCCCATTCATTGCAATGAGTGCTTTCACACTCAGGCGGTGCACATGCGGGGTGTTAGAAAACTTCCTCTGTCCCCATCCACTAAGGGGCCCCAGTGCAATACCAGACTTTGGCCCTCTCATTCAACTGTTGACCAAGTAAAATACATATTTACGGTGTATTGCTCTAACTTGCAGGGCCCTCTGATCCCTCCTCTATTGCTTTGTATTGTAAGTGTACTGTCTGCCCTCAAGTTGTAAAGCTCTGCGTAAACTGTTGGCGCTATATAAATACTGTATAATAATAATAATATTGAATGGATTGCTAGATAGAACTGAACAGTGCTCATGTTTGTGTAAAAATGATGAAGGGGGGGGGGAGGGGAGTCAGTCTGTCCCTGCACCTATCGGGCCCACATCTGTCCTGAATGGACCCCTAAGTCTCGGAAGGACCTTGTACTGTTACTCAGTCTACAACAGTGGTATCCTTTATCTGTCCTTTTTGGGGTACCTTTCCTCTCACTGACATTATCCATGGAACATGATTCCTCCCACTGACACTAATGATGGGGCACTATTCCTCCCACTGATGCCAATGATGGGGCACGATTTCTCAACTACCCAAAATAGGGCATTGTTTACTCCCACTGATGCCAGGATATGTTCTAGCTGGGCCACTCTAAAATCTGAAGGACAGTAAACTGGCCCTTTGTTTACAATGTTTGGAGACCCCTGGTCTACACAAATGGCAAGTCCACCCCTGTAAATAGCAGTACATGCCAGGTGTACATTTTGGGTAGAGTGGGGGAAGATTGGAACCAATGACTTGGATTTAGTGCTGTCTGTGTCCCTGTTGAAAAGATTTCCTCTTTGTTCTGTCCCAGTGACCACTCTAATGCTGGCCTTGCACACTACTATATTTTCAGGCAATTTTAACCAGCTTTCAATTAAGCGGACTAAAGTGACACAACATTAATTATTTTAGTTGTTTTTATATTTAACTGTCATTGAAGATGGTCTTGCTTAGTTTGCATGACATTCCATTGTCGCACAGCAGTTTGAGGTGAGGGGCCCAATGGGTTGTTTAGCCTGTAAATACATCAATTTAAAGCAGATGTTTAGACTTTGCTTTGTAAAAACACAGAATTGTATTCCCTATTCACTTATCCTTCATAAGTAATACTGGGAGCCTTGCCTTGGTTTTAATTTTGACTGATCCTTTGTGCCTTTAAGGAAATATGGTTGGAATGTTATTGTTAAGCTGCAGGTTATTAAAATGGCTCGGTAAAAAATAAGTGAACGATGCTTAACATAAAGTTTTCAGGCGGATTCGTGTCTGTTGACCAGCCTAGGATATACAGCGCATCCGGAAAGTATTCACAGCGCTTCACTTTTTCCATATTTTTGTTATGTTATAGTAGGGCTGGGAAAAAAATCGATTTAAATCTTGAATTGAGTTGAGAGGTCAAATCGATTCAAAATTTAAGCAAATCGATTTTTTTAGATTTTTTTTTTTTTTTCATCGCGCCGGTCCCGAGGCGATGCGGGCATGAGTTTTTAGGCGAGCCCGCGGCTTCGGCCTAGTCCGCGGCAACGGCCGGATGCCGCGGACTAGGCCAAAGGCACGGCCTCACCTAAAAACTCATGCCCGCAGCGCCTCTGGACCGGCGGACACCACGCCGGGCCTGAAGAGCTGCGGGCAAGGAGTTTTTAGGTGAGGCCGCGGCTTCGGCCTAGTCCGCGAGGCCGGACGCCGCGGACTAGGCCGAAGCCGCGGCCTCGCCTAAAAGCTCATGCCCGCAGCGCCTCGGGACCGGCGCGGTTTCCAAAAAAAAAAAAAAACTCGATTCGAATCGTGAATCGAGTTTTTTTTTTAAGAGAATCTGAGATTTTTTTTTATAAGAAAATCTCCCAGCCCTAGGTTATAGCCTTATTCAAAAATGGAGTAATTTCATTATTTTCCTCAAAATTCTACAAACAATATCCCATAATGGCAACGTGAAAGAAGTTTGAAATCTTTGCAAATTTATTAAAAAATAAAAACGAAAAAAATCACATATACATAAGTAATCACATCCTTTGGCATGACATTCAAAATGGAGCTCAAGTGCATCCTGTTTCCACTGATCATCCTTGAGATGTTTCTACAACGTGATTGGAGTCCGCCTGTGGTAATTTCAGTTGATTTGACATGATTTGGAAAGGCACACACCTGTCTATACAAGGTCCCACAGTTAACAGTGCATGTCAGAGCACAAACAAAGCCATGAAATTCAAGGAATTGTCTGTTGACCTCAGAGACAGGATTGTATCGGCACAGTCCTGGGGAAGGGTGCAGAAAAATGTCTGTAGCATTGAAGGTCCCAATGAGCACAGTGGCCTCCATCATCCATAGATGGAAGAAGTTTGGAACCCCCATAACTCTTCCTAGAGTGGATAACCCGGCCAAACTGAGAGATCAGGGGAGAGGAACCTTAGTCAAAGAGGTGACCAAGAACCCAATGGTCACTCTGATAGAGCTCCAGCATTTCTCTGGGGAGAGAGGAGAACCTTTCACAAGAACAACCATCTTTGCAGCACTCCACCAATCAGTCCTGTATAGTAGAGTGGCCAGATGGAAGCCACTCCTCAGTAAAAGGCCAAAAGGCACCTGAAGGACTCTCAGACCATGAGAAACAAAAATCTCTGGTCTGATGAAACAAAGATTGAACTTCTTGGCCTGAATGGCAAGCGTCATGTCTGGAGGAAACCAGGCACCGCTCATCACCTGGCCAATACCATCCCTACAGTGAAGCATGATAGTGGCAGCATCATGCTGTGGGGATATTTTTCAGCGGCAGGAACTGGGAGACAAGTCAGGATTGAGTGAAAGATGAATGCAGCAATGTACATCCTTGATGAAAACCTGCTCCAGAGAGCGCTCTGGACCTCTAGACTGGGGCGAAGGTTCACCTTCTAACAAGACAATAACCCTAAGCACACAGCCAAGATAACAAAGGAGTGGCTACGGAACAACTCTGCGAATGTCCTTGAGTGGCCCAGTCAGAGCCCAAACTTGAACCCGATTGAACATCTCTGGAGAGATCTGAAAATGGATCTGCACCGACGCTCCACATCCAACCTGATGGAGCTTGAGAGGAGCAAAGAAGAGTAGGAGAAAATGCCCAAAAATAGATGGGCCAAGCTTGTAGGATCTTACTCAAAAAGACTTGAGGCTGTAATTGGTGCCAAATGTATTCAACAAAGTATTGAACAAAGGCCGTGAATACTTATGTACATGTGATATTTTTCGTTTTTTAATTTTTAATACATTTGCAAACATTTCAAACAAATTTTTTTCGTGTTGTCATTATGGGGTATTGTTTGTAGAATTTTGATGAAAATAATGAATTTAATCAATTTTGGAATAAGACTGTAACATAACAAAATGTGGAAAAACTGAAGCGCTGTGAATACTTTCCGGATGCACTGTATGAGCCCATCATTGGTGTCAGTGGGTGAAATAAAACCCCATCATTGGTGTCAGTGGGAGGAATAGTTCCCCATCATTGGTGTCCCTGCTTGAGTAGGCACACATACAGCACATGCAAAGGCAGCCTTGTTACCCTATCTGCATGAGGACCATTGCAGCAGAAGGAAAGGGAAAGTGACAAATAGCAATATGGTAAAACATATTTACTTCTAGCATAAGGTTTAAAACGGAGCACAGGTCACTGCTCAAAAGAAATAGTTAAGTGATCGTTTTGGGCCCAAAAAATGTAAAAGAATTTATGTGCTTTTGTTCCTGGCAAATCATTTGTCCTGAACTTTTTGGTCCTTCAGTTTCTAGGAGGCATGTTCTAAAAAGGGGTGAGGTTCTTCAGTGTTCAAATAACTAATACAGCCTCAAAACCGAGAAATGTGTGGGATTTTTAAGATGGATAGTCTCAAATAAATGTCAATACAACAGATCTGCTAAAAAGGCAACACTAGCCTCACTATCATTAAAAACAATATTCAAAACCATATGGGTCCTCTTAACACAACCCTTAGAGACCCATCCACAGCATCATGATATAACAAATTTACCCTGGGGGTCAACAATGGTTCTGGTACCACCTGAGTCTCAAAATATAACTGTAACATACAGAGGTCCGATAATCCCATTCCCTGCTGTGGAAGAGTTCTGTATCTCATTGTGGAATGCTTCTTCAGGTTAGGGGGTGTTCTGAAATAAAAGTAAATTACTTTTAGCGGCTAAACCTTTTGTCTAGTGGCTAAATGTCAATAAAAGGTTGGTATTGACATTTCTTCAGCAGACTATCCACTATAAGGCCTCATACACACCGACGTTTTAAAAAATTAGCTGTAAAGCTAGTACCAACGCCAGAAAAAAAAACAGCATTAAAATCGATTTTATCCGCGTTTTGCATTGGCGTCAGTGCGCGTTTAGCTACGCTAGCTTTTAGCTGTGCTTCTCTGCCTCTATTCAAAATCAATGGTTTCCTATGGGAGCCCATGGATTTGAATAGAAGTCGCACTACGTGCGGTGCGACTTGTGTGCTGAGAATCTTGAAGGGGAACCCCGACAAAATGTAAAAACATTTTTTGCGTGAGGTTCCCCCCCAAGATCCATACCAAACCCTTATGTAAGTATGCAGCCTGGCAGGTCAGTAAAGGGGGGGGCGGACGAGCGAGCGCCCCCCCCCCTCTCCTGGACCATACCAGGCCACATGCCCTCAACATGGGGGGTGGGTGCTTTGGGACATGTTGATGAGGACAAGGGTCTCTTCCCGGCAACCTTTGCCGTTGGTTGTCGGGGTCTGCAGGCGGGGGCTTATCAGAATCTGGAAGCCCCCTTTAACAAGGGGGCCCCCCAGATTCCGGCCCCCCACCCTAGGTGAATGAGTATGGGGTACATCGTACCCCTACCCATTCACCTAAAAAAAAAAAAAGTGTCAAAAATAAACACATTACACCAGTTTTTAAAGTGTTTCATTAAGGCAGCTCCGGCTCTTCTCCCTCCTTCTGGCGACGTCTTCTCCCTCTGCCGGTCTTCTATGGCCTCCAAATTACGTCATCGGTTGGCCCTGCCCCATGCCAATATAAGTCATTGCACACGGCATACCAAGCATTACACTGGGGGATCGCGTCGAGTCAACATTGGAAGAAGAAAAGAGGGAAAAGAGGGAGAAGACATCGCCGGAGGGGGAAGATGAAATCGGAAGAGACGCTGGAGCTGATTTAATAAATTACTTAAACCTAGTGTTTTTATTTCTTAACACTTTTTTGGAGTAAATGGGTAGGGGTACAATGTACCCCATACTCCTTCACCTAGGGTGGGGGGCCAAGATTTGGGGGGCCCCTTGTTAAAGGGGGCTTCCAGATTCCGATAAGCCCCCTCCCGCAGACCCTGAAAACCACAGAGCAAGGGTTGTCGGGAAGAGGCCCTTGTCCTAAACAACATGGGGACAAAGTGCTGTGGGGGGTGCAGGGCGCCCCCTGACCCAAAGCACCCACACCCCATGTTGAGGGCATGTGGCCTGGTATCCGGGGGGGGCGCACGTTCACCCCCCTTTCCTGACCTTCTGGGCTGTGTGCTCAGATAAGGGTCTGGTATGGATCTTGGGGGGACCCACACGCCATTTTTTTGTTGTGTGGGAATTCCCCTAAAGATCCAGACCGAAGGGTCTGGTATCGTCTTGGGGGGGGACACCTCACACAAAATTATTTATTTTTTTTCATTTTTGGCAGGGTTTCTCTTCAAGATTCTGAGCACACGAGTCGCACCGCAAGTCATATTATCTTGATCCGACTTCTGGTGCAACTTCTATTCCCATAGAGAACCATTTGATTTTGAATAGAGACAGAGAATCGCTGGACGAGGCTTAACACTGTGTATACAGCGATAAGCCTCGTTAAACCGCGTTTAACACCTTTTACTGGAGTCTGCCATTTTTACAGCTCTAGCGCTGGAGCCTCAGGTCGAGCTGCTCCTGGGTTTTTTTTGGAGCTTAAAAACGCCAATGCCTGTTACAGCTCAGAAACACCATGGTGTTTATGAGGCCATTAAATAACATGGAGTGGTGTTTTTAAGCTGCAAAAAAAAAAAAGCTCAAACGCCGCTGTAAAAACGTCCGTCTGTATGAGACCTAAAAATCACACAAATTTCTGTTCTCAGTTTTGAGGAGGTATTGATTATTTGTTGCTATCTTTTGTGGATGTGGTGGTAGGAAAATCGTTTAAACTCTGGGCATTGTAGTATTTCTTTAGTGTTCCCATCTGTAAGGCATGGATCAACTATTTTTCTCAGCACTTTTTTTCTTTATTTACTGTGAAAGTTTGCTGAAATTTTCCACATTTTGTCATGTTACAACCAAAAACGTAAATTTATTTTATTGGGATTTTATGTGATAGACCAACACAAAGTGACACATAATTGTGAAGTGGAAGGAAAATAATGAATGGTTTTCAATTTTTTTTTTTTTTTTATACAAATGTGAAAAGTGTGGCGTGTATTTGTAGTCAGCCCCCCTGAGTTAATACTTTGTAGAACCTCCTTTCACTGCAATTACAGCTGCAAGTCTTTTTGGGGATGTCTCTACCAGCTTTGCAAATCTAGAGTGACATTTTTGCCCATTCTTCTTTGCAAAATAGCTCAAGCTCTGTCAGATTGCATAGAGGGCGTCTGTGAACGGTCTGCAAGTGCTTGCTATCGGCACCGATACTAGTATCGGTGCAACCCTATATACAGTATCTCATAAAAGTGAGTACACCCTTCACATTTTTGTAATATTTTATTCTATCTTTTCATGTGAGAACGCTGAAGAAATTCCACTTTGCTACAATGTAAAGTAGTGAGTGTACAGCTTGTATAACAGTGTAAATTTGCTGTCCCCTCAAAATAACTTCACACACAGCCATTAATGTCTAAACCGCTGGCAACAAAAGTGAGTACACCCCTAAGTGAAAATGTCCAAATTGGGCCCAAAGTGTCAATATTTTGTGTGGCCACCATTATTTTCCAGCACTGCCTTAACCCTCTTGGGCATGGAGTTCACTAGAGCTTCACAGGTTGCCACTGGAGTCCTCTTCTACTCCTCCATGATGACATCACTGAGCTGGTGGACCTTGCGCTCCTCCACCTTCTGTTTTGGGGATGCCCCACAGATGCTCAATAGGGTTTAAGTCTGGAGACATGCTTGGCCAGTCCATCACCTTTTACCCTCAGCTTCTTTATCAAGGCAGTGGTCATCTTGGAGGTGTGTTTGGGGTCGTTATCATGTTAAAATACTGCCCGGCGGCCCAGTCTCCGAAGGGAGGGGATCATGCTCTGTGCTTCTCTCATGGTTCCCTCAATGAACTGTAGCTCCTTAGCACTCATGCAGCCCCAGACCATGAGACTCCCACCATGCTTGACTGTAGGCACTTGTCTTTGTACTCCTCACCTGGTTACCGCAACACACGCTTGACACCATCTGAACCAAATAAGTTTATATTTGTCTGCTTGTCTTCAGCAAACTGTTTGCTGGCTTTCTTGTGCTTCATCTTTAGAAGAGGCTTCCTTCTGGGATGACATACGCTATGTGATATAGCGTATGGTCTGAGCACTGACAGGCTGACCCCCCACCCTTTCAACCTCTTTAGCAATTCTGGCAGGACTCATATGTCTATTTCCCAAAGATAACCTCTGGATAATAACGCTGAGCACCTACTGAAATCTCTTGACACTCATATCCCCAAATATATTTAATTTCTTCAATCCAAAGTAGGGGGTAGGAGCTGCCGCGACCTTGGCCTCAGGGTCCAACCTAAAGAGGTCCATCATGTTCCAGTTTATCCGTATGCTGGGAAAATGCACAAATTTGTCAAAGATTGCCAGGGCAGCCTGCAGGGAGGGGCTTGCATTGCTTAAGTAAAGCAGGGTGTCATCAGCATATAGCGATCTTCTCCTCCAGGGGGCCGATCCGCCAACCTCCAACAAGCCGGCAGTCCTGTACGAGAATAGCCAGAGGCTCAAGTGCCAAAGCAAATAAGCTCGGCTATAGAGGACACCCTTGTCGGGTACTTCTGCCCAGGGGAAATAATGCTGAATTCCTATTGTTAGTACGAACGCGCACCTTAGGAGTTTTGTAAAGCATGCCTAACCATTGGAGAAATCTTGGCCAGAATCCAAACCTGCGCAGCACGCCCCAGAGAAAAGGCCATTCGACAAAGTTGAAGGTCTTCTCCGCGTCCAAAGAGGCCACCACCCTTGTGCCAGCATTGTCATGAGCAGCCAAAAGATTGTGAAAAAGGCGATGAATATTTGTCAGTGCCCTTCCCCCAATATGAAGCCAGTCTGATCCACTTGTAAAAGATGGAGCACCAAGATTTTTGCCCAGAGTTTACATTTAGGTTTGCCTGTTTTAAAGAAGACCTTCTGAACTGTGAATGCTGTGTCTGAAATGGCAAGCAGAGGCAAAGGAGAATAGTCAACAGGATTCCTTGTAGTCTCCCTGCATTTACTATGCCGCCCCTCAATGTAGAGGCAGGGCTTTACATCCTCCTGTCAGAGGGACCCCCTAATGACTAGTGGTCTAAAGACTGGTGGGGGGACTGGGGGTGAACACTAGGACCTGTGTGTGTGTGTGTGTGTGTGTGTGTCCACTGCTCAGCATATTGGTGGTGGGGTTGGGAAAAGAAACCTCTATTACTGGCAAGATCAGTTATTTATGAAGAAGCGGGTATGTGCCTGTGTGTGGGTTATTTAAGGTGCTGTTAAGAAATAACTTTCTCTCCTCTTCCAGTGGGATTTCAAGAAGCTGCAGATGAGTCCCTCATGTCTACTGCAACACCAGCTGAAAAAAACACGGCACTGCAGGTATAGTATGTGTTCGCATTTTGTGTCTCCACACCTTTAAAACTAAACCCTGTGAGTCCTCCCTTGCAGTGGGGTTGCTCCCACGCTGCAAGGGTTAATTGCTGAATTATGTGTAGGGGAACTGGGTACAGCAATTTTACTTACCTGATCGTCTGCTGACACAGGCTCCTCTGCACTACTAGGCTGGTCCCTGCAGCTTATTCACCCCCTATGCTTCGTCAGTCAAAGGTCCTCAGCCATCATGAAGACCAGTGCAAGACGCTGAGGGAAAGTCCACTGCCAGTGCATAGGGGAGTGCTGCTTGTGGAGGATCAGATAAGTAAGGTGCTTTCAGGGCTGGTGCAAGGATTTTTGACACTCTAGGCGAAACTTCATTTTGCCGCACCCCCCTTGGCTCCACCCCTGACTCCACCCGCTTTGTCATGCCCATGTATACATTATCCTTTTTAATGAAGCACCCATCAAATACAGCCTCACCAGCGCCCATCAATGCAGCCTCACCAGCGCCCATCAATGCAGCCTCACCAGCGCCCATCAATGCAGCCTCACCAGCACCCATCAATGCAGCCTCACCAGCACCCATCAAATGCAGCCTCACCAGCGCCCATCAATGTAGCCTACTAGTGCCCATCAATAAATGTTTGCTTGTTTCCATTCATTCGGGAGTCGGGACACAGACACAGTCCTCCGCCGCCGCTGCGCCTCTGACACTATGTGCGAACGGAGTGGCGGCTGCCTGCTGATGCTGAGACTTAGTTGCTTGTTGCAGAGAGAAGAGAGTAGGAACACCAGTGGCCTGGCGCCCCTAGGCAGCAGTGCGCCCTAGGTGGCTGCCTAGTTTGCCTAGTGGTAGCACCGGCCCTGGGTGCTTTTCCCGCCTCCACTGACAATTAACAAGCATGCAACCAGTGAGTTCAGAGAAAAGCAAACCAACTTCTCTGCATAATTACTCTGTGACTTCAAATATTGAAGCCAGAGTGACATCATAACAAGAGGCTCAATTTTCAGGAAGAGGTCACTAAGAGTAGGCTACATATTTCTCTCTCTCTCTCTCTCTCTCTCTCTCTCTCTCTCTCTCTCATATATATATATCTATATCTATCTCTATCTATCTATCTATCTATCTATCTATCTATCTATCTATCTATCTATATATATATATATATATATATATATATATATATATATATATATATATATAAAGAGCAGGATGACCAAAATCTATTAGAGATACCCGACTCGTTCCATACTTGCTGGAACCTTGCTTGCCACAGACAGATGTGTGAGGGCTGGATGAGCCGATGTTGGCTCTCTAACATAATCAACGAAAGAGGCTTACATTAATGCTGCCATTAGACTTTGGTTTTCTAAGCAAGTGGGCAAATGTATCATTTAAATTATTTTGAAACCATTTTTATTTAGACTTTTTACTTATTTACTTCTTAGACCAGCTGCAATTATTATTTTTATTTTTATATCTGCCAATTACATATTTGCCAATTCATTGGATTTCTCTGATCTCCATTCAAGGAGGAACTGACAACATGAGCTGGAGCTTCTTGACACGACTGCTAGAGGAAATCCACAATCACTCCACATTTGTTGGAAAGATCTGGCTGACAGTTCTGATAGTCTTCCGAATCGTTCTGACTGTCGTTGGAGGGGAATCGATTTATTACGATGAACAATCAAAGTTTGAGTGCAACACGGATCAGCCGGGCTGTGAGAATGTGTGCTACGACGCCTTTGCCCCCCTTTCCCATGTACGTTTCTGGGTATTCCAGATCATCTTGGTGGCCACTCCGCCTCTTTTATATTTGGGTTACGCAATCCACAAAATAGCAAAAATGGAGGAGCGCTATGAGTATGATAAGAAGGCAAAGTTTAGATCCTTGTCCATGCGGTGGAAGCAGAATCGTTCTGTAGAGGAGGTAGAAGAAGACAATGAAGAAGACCCTATGATGTACCCAGAGACTGAGCTGGGTAGTGACAGAGGAAAGCACAGCCATGGCAAGATTAAGCATGATGGGCGAAGGCGTATTCGAGCTGATGGGCTGTTGAGGATTTATGTTTTGCAGCTGATTGTCAGGACGGTTTTTGAGATAGGATTTTTGGCTGGGCAGTATTTGCTTTATGGCTTTGAAGTTATCGCGAGATACGAGTGCCACAGAAAGCCTTGTCCACACACAGTGGACTGCTTTATATCCCGGCCTACTGAAAAGACCATCTTCCTGTTAATCATGTATGGTGTCAGCTGCCTGTGCCTCCTCCTCAATGTGTGGGAAATGCTCCACCTTGGCTTTGGGACCATACGGGACGCACTTAACAACAGGGGGAAACAAGTGGATGATTCTTCTACCTATAACTATCCTATCTCATGGAACACTCCTTCAGCTCCACCTGGATACAACATAGCTGTGAAACCAGATCAGATCCATTATACAGAACTGACCAATGCCAAAATGGCATACAAGCAAAACAGGGCCAACATAGCTCAGGAGCAGCAGTATGGAACAAGTGAGGACACTCTCCCTGCTGACCTAGAACACCTTCATCAGGAAGTACACATGGCAAAAGAACGCCTGGAAACGGCAATTCATGCATACACAAGTCAGAGTAACCCACCATCCACCAAAGAGAAACGATCCAAAAAAGGGTCTAATAAGAGCAGCATCAGCAGTCGGTCCGGAGACGGAAAGACCTCTGTGTGGATTTAAACCTGCTACAACAGAAAGTTGTGACTCCTTGTCTCCGGGAGGAACAGAAGGCAGAATGATGTCTTCCAGTCGTGTAAATATTTTGGTTCTGTTAATGTTGGAGAAGCACAGACTGCACAGCCTGGATACGAGAAGAAGAAAAACTATGGGTTTTGCTAGTCCTTTATTTCTCTTGTATCATGAGACTTTATTACAGTGACCTGCAGTATGTCAGGCTGTTCTTTTATATCTAATGTTCTAACATGACCGTTATTATGACAATCCTGTTTTGTTAAATGCTAAACTTTTTATACAGTTCAATGTTTTTTTTTACCTTTTGCTGGGTAGGTGTTTAATCCCTTACCATCTGAGCCTCCTCTACATGATGGAACCATTAAAGTGTAACTCTGGCCAATTTTAATTAGACCTCTTTTGCAGTGTTGAAGACATTTCATTGCTCATCCAAGTGGCTTCCTCAGTTCTAATGCCTACTTAAATGATTAATAAAACTTCTTCAATTTAGCAGAACAAGTCCAGCTGAATGTGACTAACTAATACTATGAACCAATAAAAGAAAGGTGTGTTCTGCTCAGGTTGTAAAGGATGCTGATCCTGTGCCCACCGTTGAGTGCCAGCCAGGGAAGTAGCTTTGCTTGGCTCCAAATGCCCAGGTAAACGAGAGGCATATTCCATGGACTGCACATCAGAACAGACCAGCTGTGGTGAAGTGAATGGCAGTCTCAGTCTCAGGGCTCCAACCAGGCCATGGGGGGACATGGCCCGCCAGAGGCCCAGGCTGAGACTGTCATTCACTTCATCACAGCTGGTCTGTTCTGATGTGCAGCCCATGGGATATGCCTCTTGTTTACACTATTACTAGTTATACCATGACCTGGATACATGAGAACCTTTATAAACCCTGTAAGGTCTTCAATGTGGAGTTTTTCATTTGCTTCTTAACCTGGTGAAAAAGTTTACATTGGAATAGGAAGTGAGGGGAAATCTCCCATGGGGGGCACAGATAACTGTATATATTGGTGCCCAATAGAGCTACTTGCATTAGACCACTCTAATATATTTTAAATGCAAAGAGGAAAGGATCGCCGATACTCCCGACCAGCCCAGACCCTTTGACTAAACCTCGGTGGGCGGGGCGAAATGCATCATGATGCATGGTATGGTGGAGACCTGTAGGCTGAGGCTGCTCTTTATCATTTATTCACCTGGACTGATTGGGAGTAGTGTCAATCCTTTCCTCTTTACATTTACTAGCCCTCTGGATTGGTATCCGGATAAGACTGCACCCCATGTTTTGGACACAGGGATATACATTCACCTCTACTTTGAGCGACGCCAAAAGCAACATCACAGGTCACATATTTTAAATGCTATTGGGTCCCTGTTGGGAGACATTTCCCTTTTCTTCCTGTCCCTGACAGAAGACCCTGTTGTCAAATGGAACCAAAGACTGCAATAAAAACCTAACCTAAGGTTAAAATGCTTGGCAACTGTATCCAATATTATAATAAGATAGTTGAGCCAAGAGGTGTTTGTTAACTAATGGTTCACTTATGAGTCGGTCCACACAAAAATGACATTTTACTTTTGGCTGGCTGTCCGTGGGTCGCATCACACCAGTGTTCCTAGCTTCTCATAATACTCTGCATTTATTTTACATTAAACATTAAACCTTCACCACAAAATATATATTTTCTTTCCCCTATCCTAGATAATGTTTTATTGCACTAATCTTTCCTCGTAGACTTCCTTCTTCTCTCCCAAAAAAAAAATTGATACGGGCCAAAAGTAATAATACCCATCATAACAATCAATTATAAAACCAAAAATCAATTACTTAACAGACTAAAAAGGTACTAAAACATTAAAATAAAAACCTTATTTTGGGAGGGGGGATTGTACTTCAGGAGAATTCAGTGGGATGAGCCAGACCCTCAAGATTGTCTTTTAATGCTGTTGTTGCAGGGGGCAGAGCTAACAATTATAGCAAATTGATATTGGAGTCCCTGAAGACAATAAGAGGTTGGAAACTGATTGTACCCACTGACATATATTCAAAACCAAAACATCAGTCATGGGTAGGCTTGAAGTGGAACTAAACCCTACTGTTCTTTACAAGACAAGGAAGCTGCCATCTTGGCCTCTGTTTGGTCTGCAGTTGCCAAGGTGCTGCACATGTGATCGGTTATGACACCAGCCATGTGATGGCTCTACAGTTTGAGTAAGAGCAGAAGGAACTGTAACAGTTATTGTTCATGGTATGCCTTGAATGTAACTGTTTTGGAAAACCTTTACATTGGAGGGGTGTAGTGTAGTTCCACTGTGTTTTATAATTAAAGAGAAAAAAACTTGTCACAAGAGATGCATAGAGGCTGCCATTACTAAGATCACCTTTTTTTCTGGGTGACTGTCTCCTGAGTATTGAAGCCAGCTGATTAGCATAGTAACCTGATAGCGAGGTTTTTCAGAAAGAGGTGGTCAGTGGCAGCCCCCATTATCTCCCTTCAGGACAACTTAACTTTCAGTCTTTATTTTTTAATGTTTATTCTGGCTGACCACCAGTTGTATAGAAATGTTGCTCACCACCTGGCAAATGTTATAAACCGTTATTGCAGGGATTTTGGGGAGCAGCCATCATCGGGGTCACCTTGCTGCCCGACTGGTAGGTGATTATCTCAACATTAATTGAACACACCTTTAGAATATCGGTTTTGGAGCTCCATAGCTAGCAATAGTCGCCTTAACCCCACCACTGGTGGACTCTGTCTCAGGACTAAGCTGTGACCCTTGAAGTACATGTGCCTTCCTCTGGTGCTTTTTAGAGTACTGTATATGTATATTTAGCATCTTCTAAGTTAACGTCATGGCTAAAACCTGTTCATGACAAACTCTAGTAGACCTCCTCATTGTCTTGTGCTCAAACTAGCACGTCTCGCTGAAAGGGGGGAGAAGGCATGTAGATGGAAACCAGACTTCTTACTTCCCTTTCCGCGACACATCCATCAAATGTTAAAATTCCAGCTGACCAAAGAGGACATGGCTGAGATATAGGAAGGGAAAGAGTTGAGCTTTGAAGGCAGGCTGTTATGGGATAAATATGCAGACTGCCTTTTCTAATCTCCTGAAAATGTAGCATTCTGGGTTGTATGGCTAATTCTCTGGCTCTAGGATTATTCAAACACCATGCTGAAGAAAAATATGCCGGTCAGGAGTTTTGTGTTCAGTTGTTGAATGCTTTGTTCTGGATCTGTGATTAGGCTGGGTTCAGACATGTGCGGCCGCAGGTTCGTGCCTGGGGTCCAGTGCGTTCCTGTATACCTGTTCATGTGTGATTCAGGTCCAAATTTTAGCCTGAATTCGCACCTGCACCGGACCCAAAGATGCATCGGACCCTTTTTCAATCCGGACCGCGACCCCCCCGGACCTGTGTGAACCGGCTCTATTGAGAGGTGGTCAGACTTGCTTGTCATGCGCATTGGATGCGGGGGAAACCCGCATCCAATTCACATATTTGTGAACCCAGCCTTTTGGTCTGCTTGCAATTTGTATCTGTTATTGATGCTACCCCAGTATTCTTTCTGTGAATCTGTGGTACTACGGGAGGCCTGTACCCTCTGTCTCCATATCCTGAATTTGCACTTTCTTTATACTTCAGGAACCTGTTTAGAGAAAGGTGTCTATGGATGTCCACCGTTCTTTCTGTTTAACCTATGGGTAGTGAGTGGCTATCCTACATGTCAGGTATTGTAGCTTGTACAGTGCCTTGAAAAAGTATTCACACCCCATGAAATTTTACACATTTTTGTCATGTTGCAACCAAAAACATAAATGTATTTTATTGGGATTTTATGTGATAGACCAACACAAAGTGGCGTATAATTGTGAAGTGGAAGGAAAACGATGAATGTTTTTCAAAACTTTTTACAAATAAATATGTGAAATGTGTGGGGTGCACCACTCTTGCCACAGATTCTCAACTGGATTTAGGTCTGGACTTTGACTGGGCCATTCGAACACATGAATATGCTTTTCATATAAACTATTCCATAGCTCTGGCTGTAAGTTTAGGGTCGTTGTCCTGCTGGAAGGTGAACCTCCACCCCAGTCTCAAGTCTTTTGCCGACTCAGGTTTTCTTCCAAGATTGCCCTGTATTTAGCTCCATCCATCTTCCCATCAACTCTGACCAGCTTCCCTGTCCCTGCTGAAAAAAGCATCCCCACAATATATGATACTGTCACCACCATGTTTCACTGTGGGAATGGTGTGTTCAGGGTGATGTGCAGTGTTAGTTTTCCGCCACACATTTTTCTTTTAGGCCAAAAAGATCAATTTTGGCCTCATCTGACCAGAGCACCTTCTTCCACATGTTTGCTGTGTCCCCCACATGGCTTCTTGCCAACTGCAAACGGGACTTCTTATGTTTTCTTTTAAACAATGGCTTTCTTCTTGCCACTCTTCCACAAAGGCCAGATTTGTGTAGTGCATGACTAATGCCCTGTACACACGATAGGATTTTCCGATGGAAAATGTGTGATAGGACCTTGTTGTCGGAAAATCCGACCGTGTGTGGGCTCCATCACACATTTTCCATAGGAATTTCCGACACACAAAGTTTGAGAGCTTGCTATAAAATTTTCTGACAACAAAATCCGTTGTCGGAAATTCCGACCTTGTGTACAACAATGGCTTTCTTCTTGCCACTCATCCATAAAGACCAGATTTGTGGAGTGCACGACTAATAGTTGTCCTGTGGACCGCCTCACTTGCGGCCTAATAGCGCCGCTAAAACTACGGTAAAGCGGCGCCAAAAATAGCGCCGTTTTATCGCCGACGCCCGTCCCAGTGTGAAAGGGCTCTAAGGTTCTCTAACAAACCTCTGAGGGCTTCACAGAACAGCTTTATTTATACTGAGCTTAAATTACACACAGGTGGACTCTATTTACTAATTAGGTGACTTCTGAAGGCAATTGGTTCCCCTAGATTTTAGTTAGGGGTATTAGAGTAGAGGGGCTGAATACAAATGTACGCCACACTTTTCACATATTTATTTGTAAAAATTGTTGAAATCCATTTATCATTTTCCTTCCATTTAACAATTATGTGCCACTTTGTGTTCTATCACATAAAATCCCAATAAAATACATTTTACGTTTTTGGTTGTAACATGCCAAAATGTGGAAAATTTCAAGGGGTATGAATACTTTTTCAAGGCACTGTATATATGTATCTACTCTGAAGCTAAATATCCTATATTGCACTTTTTTTTTTTATACTTGTTTAAACATTCCAATTTTAAATCTGTTTTTACATTCCTTTTCCTTATGCATGGAATATAAATATGACTCATGGCTGTAGTGGGCTTTTTTCTTAAATCAACATATGTTAATCTTTTATACCTGGTTCTAAGGGGGATTTTTTTTTAAGTATAAGTGTGTGTATATATAATATATGTACACGCGGGCAGCTTTACGCTTTGCAATTAACTTAATTTTTGTGCTTTATTTCTTCTTTTGACGTGGCTGTGCGTCGACTGACTCTAGAAAACAGTCCGCCATTGGACATGTATGTGAATGACTTATCGTGACAGTTTTTACTGTCAGATATTGTCCCACAAACCCCTCAAGACAAGTATGCCTACCGAGCCAAGTTTTATAACTGTCCGGTGCTTTCACACCGAGGCGTCGAGGGTAAAACGCCGCTTTACCTTCATTTCAGTGGTGCTATTCGGCCGTTAGCGGGGCGCTTTGCCGGCAGTTCAGCGGCACTGCCCCATTGATTTCAATGGGCAGGGGCGCTTTAGGAGCGGTCTATACACCGCTCCTACAGCGCTGCAAAGATGCTGCTTTCAGGGCTTTTTTTTACCATCCTGCAAGCGCACTGCTCCAGTGTGAAAGCACTCAGGCTTTCACACTGGAGAGACAGGAGAGGCTCTTTACAGGCACTATGCAGGCGTTATTTTTAGTGCTGTAGCGCCTGTAAAGCACCTCAGTGTGAAAGCTTAATGAGTAAAGCTTCCAGGTGTGGGGAGGAATGTGATTTCACTTAGGTGAGAGTTCTCAACCTTAGCAGCCAGTCCACAGATCCAAACACTGTGATGTGATGTCATTCCCCCAATTAAACTTCGACACCAGTTAACCACAAAGTTTAGGCAAGAATGATGCACTGGGAAGGTGGTGTTGGAGCTTGGAAGGTAGGTATTACTGTACATTTCTTGGGGTTGGGCTATATGCGGACCCTATCCATTTGGCCTGAATGGACAAAGCGACAGTGTTTCTTTTAGCAGCGAGTCCGTAAATGCACTGAGCTTCTAAGATCTCCTAGCAGCTAATCTACAAATCCCCACTTTATTACAATTCCGAAAAGATAAACACAAGTAATGTGGAAGTCACCTGAAAAGTTACTTTTTTAAAATATCGTCCAGTAGCAATCACTGCATTTAATCGCTGGCTGTGGGGAGCGCAGCGAAAAGCTGTGGCCGCTGGCGACCTGTCATTATAAACTGCACCTAATCACTCACAGTAGCAGCAATCACAAGATTCCTACTGCTGCAATTTGCATCGGGCTAAATTGCCAGTGTGAATGTAGCCTTTTACATCACTTTCTGAGTGAAGTTGACTGTCAAGCAGTGCAAAATGTCAGACCCAAATTACATGGGGAGCAGTCCTGCTGTATCAGATCCTTCTAGATCACAATTCACTAAAAATTCTGAAGTGGCCTGTGGTGCTTCACCTCAAGGGCCTGATTCCAATAGTCTGGAAAATTGTACTCTGCTTGAGTCTCTATGGCTTCCTCAGAGTCTGTCCTAGCTCTGTAGAGTGTGGCCCTATCCTGGAAGAGTTCAGTTATGCAGGGTTTCTTGGGATGAATTGCGGCTTTGATTTCTGACTTATATTGTTATATCCGAGGCCACTAAAGCTTCAGGCAGAACAGATGATGATTTTGGAGTAGAAGGTGTTGAGGTATGCTTGTAGCCTTAGCTATAATTGGTAGTCTTGCATTGTGAAGAACCTTTTCTGGTTTTACATTGAGCCAAAGTTGTATTGAGGCCTTGAGCCTCTTTCTTTCCCAAGGCGGTTCCAACTTTTTCCCCCAACCAGGACATTGTACTTAATCAATCTGCCTGGCTGCAGTACATCAGAAGGAGATTCCCCTTCATTATCTGGATGTAGTTCCTGCTCTACGAGTCTACTTCGCAGCCAATGCTAACATTGAGAAGACTGACTTTTATTCTTTGTCATCCCACGTGAGATAACCTCAAAGGGGAACCATCTTCTCACTCCACCTTTCCTTGGTGGCTCAGACACATTATTGTTCAAGCCTCTTCTCACTCCACCTTTTCTTGGTGGCTCAGATAGATTATTGTTCAGGCCTGTGGTCTTAAGGATTGGGTAGCACCCTTCTTGTCAAGGTACACTCTTCTAGATTTATAAGTGCTTCTTGGGCTTTTAGGCGTTAGAGAATTGTTTCTTAGATTTGGAAAGCTGCCACCTGGTCTTCTGTTAACATGTTTTTTAAGTTCTACCATATGGAAGTTTAGCCTTTGGCCGATGCCAGCTTAGGGCGCAAGGTCCTTCAGGCAACTCTTCAAGCTGTTATCAGTCCCCATATTTTTTTTTTTTAGTAGGCCTATTGGTGTTTTGACCACTCTTCTGTTGGACTGCTTTTGGACATCCCAAAAGTCTATAGGGACACGAGTCCCACCCCTCTGTTTATGGTCTTGCTCTTGGCACTGCTTGGCATGTGCTTTATAGAAATGACTGCTGAGAGTGAATTAACCAGAAATGAGCAGCTACATGATAGATAAAGGGTCAATTCACCCAGAAATATTTCAGTTAAGTTTATTGGGCTAGATAAACCCTTAATTTTTTTTATGTCCCCTTGGCATTCCAGTAGTAAGATCTGCTCTAACTCTCTCAGCTGCATTCATCATATTATATAGTCAAAATATATATCCAACAGGGAGAGTGGAAGCCCCTTGTGATGGCTACAGCAGCTCTGCAGACTGAAGAGCAGAGGTCCCATTACCAGTGGCCCTGAATTGTATAATCAACTGTTAGGGCTTCTTTAAGCAGTGGTTGCTGCAGGGTGCTTGCCAGGCATATCTGAGCCTCTGCCCCAGCGACTAAAAGCATATACTGAATGATACATTTCCCATGACTACCTATCGTCCGGTAAGCAAACACTACAGCCTGGTGCGTAGATGCCATACATGCAACATTTGGCTTGGTAAAAAAAAAAAAAAAAAGATACCAAGCTCCTTTTTGGTGTTCATGCATATAGGGGCCTTATTGTTTTATTTGAATCAAACTTCTATGCATTATTTATTTATTTTTTGTAAAGTCTTCTCACTGAAAATGTAGAAAAATAACTATGGTTGTTTGCATGTATAAAGTATGACCCAACCTTACCTGTCTTTTATAAAACTCTACAGATAATGCATCTTCCATGTTTATTGTATTGCTGTGTATTCTTCTTCTTTTGTTGTTCATTTCCAAAAGTATTACTGGGTCAGATCAAACAATGGATCTGATTTTTTTTTTTCTTTTATAAATAATAAAATACCGATTGACACCAAAGGGGTACAAGCCTGTTTTTGCAGAAATGAATTATTGTTAAGAGAAGCACAAATCTATATTTGTGTCTGTATTTTGTGTATGTATATGCAAGTTCAGGAAAGGGTGTAACATTGAAATATATACATTGAGAGGGTGGCTGCATGTATGCATTTCCTAAAAGGATATATTGTTTAATAAAAAAAAAAAAAAATTTTTTTTAGCTAAAGGTAAATACAGCTTAACAGGAGAACAAATTGGTTGAATAACCAAGGCATGTTTGATGTATGCAAAATGAACTGGATTATTTTGGTGTATATTTCCCCTGTCTATTGCAGCCAGTAGCAGGGTGGATTTGATTTAAATCAAGTCGATTTTAAATCATGATTTAAATCGTTAGTAAAATAGCTTGATTTAAATCAACTTAATTTAAGTCATAATTTTTAAAGAGCAATCTCTGACCTGCAGCGGCTCCTCCTCTGACCCGCTGTTGACTCACCGACAGTCCCATTCACTTTATTAGGACGGCTGGTGATGCGGCAGTGACGCAATAAGGTGAGGGACATGGCGGCAGCAGGTGAGTGGATGCCCGCTAAACAGTGGCTGCCATGATGGACCTGAAATGACAGGTGCTCTTTAAATGTAAGGACTTATTCTTCGTAGTAATTAGAATCTTTAGTCTTTGCAAACAAAATGAAGGTTTCCTATTTAGAATAATAAACTGTCAGGTTAGTAAAGGAGCGATATCAGAAGCAATTCAATCGTACAGTTTGTAGTGTACAAAGATTTGCAAAACAATGGGCTAAAGGAATATTTCTGAACTTTGTTTTATGTCATGGTTACTGTGAAATTGTGTGAATGCAGTGCATGTTATCTCAGCTTGCAGAGCTTGGATTCTTTGAATGAGTTTACTAAAAATGTAAATATTGCAGAATATTCAGCCTCACGCTACATAACTAAGCTCTGTTTCATGCTGAATAAACTAAATTATTAATGTAGCTTACATAGAAAACTATCTTTAGATAGATTTTTACTCCAAAAGCATTTTATTAAAATAAATTTGATAAAAATCAAAAAAATCGATTATAAATTGATTTTTTTTTTTGTTTTTATTTTTTTAAATCATTGATTTTATATCCACCCTAGCCAGTAGTTTAAATGGCCAGTCAGAAAAATTGGAAGGACAATTTACTTTTTTTTTTTTTTGTGTGTGTATTATGTATAAAATGTCTTTTGTGCTCTACAGTGGTGAGATCTGTACATCTGTAGACCCAGTCAGAGGAGGTAAGTAGTCACCTGCGGAGGATTATGATTCAGCTTGGTGTAGCAGAATTGATATCATCCCAACAGTTCTGGCTAAGCTACTACCGGAAAAAATGAAAAGATCTGCAGGGAAAGACTTTCTGGTTTACTATGTGATCTGATGTATTGGAATGTCCGTTTACTAAACACACATTTCCTTCCTGTACTGCTTCTTATTTCATTTCTTTGGTAAATCTCTGCGTGTTTATTTTTATATAGAATATGATGCATATGAATCTAATTTCTGTCTAGTGTTTTGGAACCAAGATCAATTAAAGTGCATTTCGAAATAAAATGAAGAGAAACATTCTCTTTCAAGTTGTGACCAGTGAAAGCTTTAACATTTATCATTTTGAAATGCTGGAAGTCTAAAAATAGTGTAGGATAATTGGAGGGCCTCTTAGGGCTAAACACAAGAATAATGTTTTGGCTTTAAAGGGAACTCAATCCATTTTTTCTTTTTGACCCACTAGAGTGGGCCTTGAAAGTTTTCTTTCCATAATCTCAGAAAGCTTTAAAGACCCGATGGGGGTTTGGACCCTTCAAGTGCCATCTCTTTTTTGCTAATTGAGAAGGCTGGACATAGCTGGTTGGCCCGGCAGCTCTGCAATTGGCCAAAGAGCCATTCTGCTTTTTAGAAAGAAGATGATTCTTAATGTTTTGCAGTGGACCTAGTTTTTGGCATGTTGCAGTTTTAGAGATCTCTTTTTGGTGGGTATTTAATATAAAACCACAAAGTAGCAACTATTTACCGATATTTAAAGTATAACTAAAAGCAAAACTAGTTTTGGATAGAGTAGAGATGGATT